>PVLD010003380.1:0-143238 GCA_004027595.1 Dinomys branickii | reverse complement strand
ATTCCCTACTATCTTATCTATAATTTGGTATTTCCTTTAATGTTTTTGTGTTAACTAATGTGAAGATAACTATGTAATACAGCATCCAGTTCTAATTCCCTACTATATTCTGTATAACTTTGTATTTTCTGTATTGTTTATGGCTTTTCTGGTTCATATGTCTCCATTCTTTTGTCTTTAAAATAAAATTTTAAAAAAAGTTAAAAAAAAAAAGAAAAAAGAATCACCGTCTCAAAAGAAAGTAAAATTATATAAAATCTTAACTCCTCAAAAATGTCCAGAGTTGACATGGCAGCATCAGAAATTCATTGCCCAAAATCTCTATATTAAGAGTGAAGAACTCATTTTATAATTTTGCTCCAGGAGTGAGCAGTAAGGCCTTTCAGCACCCACAACATATTCTGAATACACATCAACAAAGCAGGAAATTGCTGCAGCCTAGCAGTTTTTAGATGGATCAAAAAATAATTAGTTCAATTCAAATTGCAGACAATTCAAAAAGGGCATAATTCTAGTGAGAGAAGACCCAAATGGAATGCTTTGGTAAGTGTCATGTTTATTGATGTCCCAATTTAACCAAGTTGTTTGCTTATGCTTCTAGACCCATGAGAAGTGTAGTTTTAGAAAGACTGTACTATATATTAATGAAAAATGAATTATAATCAAGTGAGTTCATGCTTTCAAAAATATAAGATATTGAAAAGCATTCTGTCCTGTATTAACTGATGATTTTCAGTAATCCAATATGAGGTTTGTGTTTTTTAATTTCCCATAGCTCATCATCACTTTAGTAATTTATAAAATTCTACATTCTAAAACTACCAGGAAATCAATCATGTAAATAATTTCTCCTGGAATAGTTTCCCTGTAGATGTTGTGAAGGCCCAGTCACTGTATTCTGGATAATATTCATATTCTGGATAATATGTTAGAGAAAAGAATCATCTTTTTTAACGTCAATAACTTCAATTTAAATTGTAATATAGGAAAAATAAAGATGCAATAATTTATCTATCTCAGAAGTGTCCACGTAACTGATTTTGCAAAAGTTCACTTCCAGCAGGAGACAAAGACTGAGGTTCAAAAAGGTCCCCAACTCCAAACTAACTCCTGAAGTTGGAAAACCCCAAAGCAATTCTCATTAAAGTGTGACTCAGAGGTAGAGAAAAAATATTAACCCTCTCAAAGAAAGGTGGTCCAGAAATCAAGAAATTCTGCAGGGTGTAGAAAAACATAAAGGTCCTTTGCTAATGTATAAAAGATATTGCCTCTTAAATAGGTTTATGTTAGAATTCATAATTCACCTCTTTACCCCCAATATTTAAGATGAGGATTAAATTTAAATATGCTCTGGGCTTAACTTCATTGATGATAACAATATGTAATATAACAATCACTGTGAATCCCTATCATTTGGTTTGAAACGCCGTATCATTTTTAATGTTCTTGCCTTCTTTTGTTTGTATTTTGCTGTTCTTTTTTTGTACTATTTTCTTTAAAATAGAAAATTAAAATAAATATGCTCTGGGTTGATAATGTAAATTATTATATATAAAGTGAAATAATTTTTAAAAATTTTTGTGTGCTAGAAGAGTCTTTTTTATTTTATTTTTTCAGAACAGAACTTATTTATTGGGGAAAGAACACTGCTGTGTGAGAGAGACAGAAGGGCTCCTTAGTGGGTTGCCCTAGAAGAGTATTTTAAACTGTTTCATAAGATATTTATCTACAATAAATATTGCACTGCACTTGTAGAAACAAGTCAATATGAGTGAGAGCAGGAAAAGTGCAAGAATGGCTCTCAGTGATATTAATAAAGATATAGAATAAAAATTTTTTAAATAGCTAAGGAAATATAAGTGTTCAATCTAGGGTAATAACACAGGAAGATACAAAACTGTCTGAAATAATAGAAAATAATATAAAATAATTTGAAAAACCATTCAAAGCAGAAAAATATGACTATTGACCAAGAATTCTAAGTATTAATTATATAGGAGATTAAACAAGAGGTTACTTCTTACTACAAATCCTTTTACGTATTGTACCACGGATAACTACTTTTCAGATTATGATACACAGCATATTAACCATTGTTATCTTATTATTTTGTTATGAAACTTTGTTCCTTTTATAAAATAAAGAAATGAATCAGGTAGAAAGACACAGATGTGAAAAAGCAGCGCAGCTGTGCAGCAGAGAAGGAGACTGTGTGGAAATAGTGGATAAGGTACAATAACTACAGAAAAGTAAGGTAAGTTATGACACAACCTAGAAAAGATTTGAAGAGATATTGGCTTTGAAGGATGGAAAGCTGGCCAAAAGAGAAAGAAAAATACAGAATAAGAAGTAAGAAAAATATCTCTCCCTCATACACACACTAATTGGTACATCCAGGAGGAACAAAATCTCTAGTTAGATTAATAGAAAGAAATCATTGCTTGGACACATTACTGTCAAACTATAAAACGCAAACACTAGAGGAAAGTCTTACAATAAATCAAACAGGAGTTTATCGTGACAAAATGACATTTAGTCAAACATCTTATTTTCCAGAAGCAAAATCAAACTATTGAAAAAGCAATATGGTATCTTCAATACTTAGACAAAAATAATGGTTAATTACACATTATCCACCCAGCTGAACTGTCTCTCACAGAAAAACTTCCAATGTATTTAGATAAGGCCAAAACATTTACAAGAACTTATAAATGATAGATTTCAGGAAAAAGAAAAAATCAGCTAGTGAGAAAGGTCTGTAAGGGAAAAAGAAAAAGAAAAGAAAATATTGAATTTGCATACATCAAAATGAACATTCATTGTATCAAATAATAGTCTTTGGTTTTTGTCCTTCTTTCTTTTTCTGTATTTGTGATTGAATTCAGGGTCTGATGCATGCCAGGCAAGTGTTTTATCACTGGGCAGCATCTGAGCCCTTGAGCTCTTGATTCAATGCCCTTTCAGTGACTAAATTAACAAAAGATGGACCAGAATGTCTTAGAAAAAATTATAAGGATTTATTAAAAGACTTTCAAATGTATATAAACAAATAATATCACTTCATAATTGCCATGTAAAACAAAAATGTTGGCAAACATAGGAACAAAGCACAGAGACATCTATACATTTTTGGCACAAAAATTGCTATAATTCTGACATATTTTCATTTGCCATTCTGTGTTCCCTTGATTCATCTCCATGCTTCTCATTGTGTCCTAAGGTGAACTTTAATGATCTACATTGATTGTTTTACTTGCTGTCTGGCATCCACTTGGATGTGGTCAGCAGCAGACACCAACAGAAGGTCCAGAGGTGGGAAGGAAGCAGAATCAGAGATTCTAGTTCCCTGGCCCAACATACGGTTGGCCAAAAGCTTGGTGGCATCCCTCTGCCTAGGGCCCTGAAACTGTGAGGCAGCTCTCTCTACTGGCTGCTGTCTCTTAGGTTTTATAATTGCTCACTCTCTTTCTAGTTCATGCCTTCACTAAATCAAAGCTTGCAGATCTTCCTAGCTTTGCCTCCCACCTATAGCTAAATAACTATCTGTTTTCTATGGCTAATTTTGTTTTGTGTGGCTATTTTAACTCAACTATTTTCAAAATCTACCTCACATTATTCACAAAAACTAGTATGTTCTTTCCCCCCAATTTCCCAGTTTTACTTGGGTATCATCATCAGGAATATACTGATACAAATACTTCTCAATTTATGGAAAGATTGAATCTCAGTAAACCCATAATAAATGGAAAATATCACAAGCAAAAACATTTAATATAACTAACCTACTAAATAACACAGTGCAGTATTATGAATGCGATGCAATGAAGTACAGTTCTATGAAGAGGTGAAAGGTGTGGTGCAACCTCACGCATCTCAGCTCTAGGGAGGAAGAGCAGGCTGCAAACCAGTCACCTTCTCCTTTGAGCAGCTGCACTACTTGCTGTCTGTGGTTTGATAGACAAAATGTATGTGCTTTTTTCCATGGAGATTTGGGGAGAATAATTTACTCCAAGAAAATCCTCCAAGATGCGATAGGAAATAGACAGGAGAATATGCACAGAGCATTGTTACAGTGGCAAAAGCCTTCAAAAAACCCAAATGTCCGCCAACAGAGGAAAGAATGATCCATGATCATCTGATCTGATGATCTGTGGCAGCAAGCATGATTGCTATGGATGATACATGGAAAGGATGGTGTTTGTAGCATAATAAATGACTCAAAATGAATAAATCTTACATCACTTTCAGCAAAAAAAAAAAATGTTACAAAATAGACACAGTTGTCCCTCTGTATAACAAGTTTCACATCTGTGGATTCAAATCTATCATGGATTTAAAATAGTTTTTAAAAATTGTGTCTACTTCTCCAGAGACCTTAACATGTTCTGTAGGTATATGAAATAATGTTCAACATTTGAGCCTCCAGGAAAATGCAAATCAAAACTACATTGAGATTCCACCTCACCTCAGTCAACATGACTATCAAGAACACAGAACTTCTAAATGCTTGCCAGGGTTGAGGGATAGACGGAAAACACCTACACTGTTCCTGGGAATATAAGTCTGCGCAACCACTAAAAAAATCAGTCTGATAACACTCAAGTAACTCGAAATAGAACTACCATATGATCACTCACACCACTCATTGGTGCCCATCCAAAAGGACTGAAGCCATCACACTGTAGGGATACTTGCATGGACACATTTGCTGTGACACAATTCATGGTAGCCAAGATTGGAACCGGCCTAGGTGGTCATTAGTGCATGAACTTATGAAAACATCACACAATGGAGTGTCGCTCATGTGGAAGGGAATGAAATTGTGTAATTTGCAGGAAAATGGGTGGAAGTAACTGGAGGTCGCTGTGTTAAGAGACATAAACCACACCCAGAAAAGCAAGTGCACAGGCTTCCCCCACTATGCGTAATCTAAAAAGCAAGATTCAGGAAAGCAGAAGAGATATCATTAGACAGTAGGAAGGGAATATGGAGGGGGAAAGCAGGGTGGGGATAGAGCTCAGCAGCAGAGCACCTGCCTGGCAAGTGTGAGGTCATGAGTTTGATTCCCTATACTGAGAAAAAAAAGAGGAGGAGGAAAGGACTGAGAGGGAAGATTGTAGGGGTGCCTAAACAGGATGAAAATATGTTATATGAACGTATGGAAATAAGAAAGATTTTCATCTTGTGCTATTTTCTGAACACATGACATCTGTGTCCTTTGTGTTTGGTGCTATAAGGAATCTAGAAAGGATTCTATTACACAGTAGATGTGTGTCCCATCCTTAATCCAAAGGACCATCCTTATTCCAAAACTCAAACATCTTTCAAACTTTTAAACTTTCCACTTCTCACATGATATTACAAATAGAAAATTCCACACCATTAAACAGCCACATGCAGAAAACTATTAAAAATATTATATAAAAGTACCTTCTGACTATGTCTAAATGAAAATATGAAGCATGAATGGATTTCCTTTTTAGATTTGGTGCTCATTAAAATGTCTCAATGCACATGCAAATTTTCCCCAATCTGAAAACATTTGGATCCAAGCATATGGATAATGGTACTATACCATTTAATCTGTATTTTTTTTTTTTTTTGGCGGTACTGGGGATCGAACTCAGGACCCTGCGCTTGCTAGGCAGGCGCTTATTCCACTGAGCTATATCCCCAGCCCCCATTTAATCTGAATATTCTCAAATTTTGACATTCACCTGGCATTCTGAAACTAGCCCCTCATAAAAATCGAAGGGAGTTTGTTTACGCATTTCATAGGTAAACAATTCAAGTATGTGTGAAACAAGTAATGATTTTATTTAAATGAACATAAGATGAATAAATGATAGAGAAAACAAAGTACATTCGGCCTGCAGTTTGTAATCAGGGCGATGGCTGCTTCTGGGCCACTGTAGGACAGTACAGCGTGGGGTGGTGAAGGAGCTTCCGGTCACGGTAACGGTCTGTTCTGCAAGGTGAATCGTGAGTGTTCATTTTGTTCCTCAGCAGCCTCAATACACACACTAAAATTTCACTTTTTTATATATTACACATCTTTTTATACAGCCTATTTGTTTTATGTTTTTACAATCTGGTTAATATCATATGTCTTTAATCATAAAAGATTCCATTAAACTCCACATGAGTGCCACTTGTGAGGTATTTAATATAGTTGTTGAAGAAAATAATAATATATTACAGATAGTTTTTATAAATACTGTGTTTTAGAACAGAAATAATCCCAAAGTGATATAAAATTCTGGACACAATTATACTAACATTATACACTGATTTGTATTTTACCCTTTGCATCTCCTAGTACCGCTCAAAATATAATGAGCATAATTAGTGATCAGCTTGATAGAAAAAGCAGTGCCAGCAATAAAAGGAAATGGTTTCATGTACCTCCAGCTCCAGGTCAGAAAGCTCTAGAAAACTACTGCTTGCAAAAGGCAGACAAGATGTTTGAACTCTCACCCATCGAATGTTTGTATTTGAGTATTTTTCAAAATTATGCCCACAAGAAAGGCTTAAGTTCCTCATAAGCTTGTAACCAAGCCCAAGGAATTCTAAAATTAAAACACAATACATTCCAGAAGCATAAATGAACCAGTAATAAATCACAGGTATATAAATCTGTACAGGAAGTATACAGGACTAAAAGAGTTCCTGTTTATAATTATATTCCTACTTATTGCTTAGATTTCTCATGTTCTCCATTAGCGATGAGGATTTGCTTCACATCAACGAGGGCATCTCATCTAACTCCCTTGGGGAGGAGGGGTGTGCAGGACGCAGACACAGAGCCAGTGCGGCACCTGTCTCCATTGCCTCTGCGGGAGGAAGATGAGGGAATCAGGACGCATATTCTGATGTGAAATTAGATCATTTTACCCTCATGTGCTTTCTCATAGAACTTTACCCTTAAAAAAAGATATGGAAATCAGTACAAAATTTCCTGACAAAACTAAAGCCAGAATGACCATAGGATTGAGGCTTACTCCTTTTGGGTTTATACCCGTGGTAATCAAAGTCAGCATGTGGTACTGTAGAAGATATCTGGACACCGCGTTTATTGTGGTACTATTCACAATACCCAGGTATGGAACTGGCTACAGTGCCCTTGAGTGTTTGAATGGACAAAAAATATATATAACACAGTGGAGTATTATTCAGTCATAAAGAATGAAATCATCTCATTTTCAGGAAAATGCAAGTGAAAATCACCTTGTCAAGTAAAATAAGCCAGATTCAGAAAGATAAATATGGATATTTTCCCCCATATGTGAAATTGAGGGGCAGAATGCCATGAAAGTAAGAGGACTCTTACCGAAGAGGAAGGGGTGGGACAGTGGGGAAAGGAGGCAGGGGAGGACATTTGGCAGAGGGTTATAATTGGAAGGCATTAAATGCATATATAAAAAGTCTCCATACAATTAGTATGTGCTAAGAAAATTGGAGTAAACCTATTATTATCAACAATGTTGTTGGTATGTCCAATCAAAATCTGGAGATGTAAATTTCTAAGTGAAACTATTTCATTTGAGAATAAAACATGAAAAATTGAATTGTAATTCAAGGCACAGGTGCAGGCCAGTAGGAGCCCCTGTGTTTAAAGGGGAAGGAAGAGAAGACCATATTACTGGCAAGGGAAGAAATATCGTCAAATAGCTCTCTGAGAGGGATAACTGGTGCTGGGACCAGTTTTCTGGAGATAGTGGGGTCCAGCTGGTGAGTGGCGGCTTTCATGAGGCAAGGCTGTTGGTAGAGACAGAGAAGAGCATTTCACTAGAGTGGGCTTGAAAGACAGTTCCTGGAGCAGCTGTGACATGCCCTCTGATTATTTTAGTTGAACAGAACAAGAATGACTCACTTGTATAAACAATATGCATATTATCAACGATCTTTTCTTTCTGAAGTAATGTTCCAGGTATGCCTGTTGTTAGCTCTCATGCCCAGGAGGCTGCGCCTGCTGGCTGTGGAACTGCTGACAGCTTCCTCAACCTTTTGGAGCTTATCTCTCTTTATCTGGCTAATATGAATCATGCACAATTTAGGAGTGGTATTATGGCAAGGAAAGGGAAATTGATCATTCTTCAAGGAAACTTGAGATTGAGAAAGGAAGTCATAAATAGGCATTTATCATTACTTTCAATGACTATTTGAAAGTATTCAAGGGGTTAGGAAGAATGGTGAATGTTACTGGTTGTTAATTTCAGGTACTATCATGACTTATCTTATTTTTCATGGTTTTGTGCATGAATTCCAACTGACTCACTCTCTGTGAGATCCAATTCCAAATTCCTAGGAAGTAAATCTGAGTGGTACAGTTTGGTCATGTCAACAAGCATGGGGTCATTTATGTAAACTTTACCTCCAAATGTTTAAACCTAAAGGTGAGATAGTCTTTCTGATTCCACTGAAAATAACTCATGAACTTGGAAACCCTAAACTATTTTCTTAGAGCATACGTGGCTGCTTAGTTTCTTTTTTTATCACTCCCATGCTAGAATTTATTTGGTGAATCTCTTACTTTAATAAATGAACATCTATTGCTTCCTTCTTTTGCTAGAGGAAAGCTGAGCTCATTAACAATCTAAATCATACTTTGGCCACTTATGTGTTATACAAATATACATAGATGTGGGCTGTGGTTACTGCCTATTTTCCTAATGTGAAATTAGCATAAGACTCCCTCATCTAATAATGCATTGTAAAATGCTGTTTAAAAGTACAGTGTCATAGTGAAATTTAGGAGTTATTATTATTAATAATAGGTGCTGGCAAAAATGCAAATTAGAGAAATGAAAGGCTTTGTCTGGTAGAACTAAACAATAAAGTTGGACTCGAAGCCAGGTGTTCAGACCTCTGTCAGGTGTTTTACTATGGAGCCGTGCTTTCTCAGGCGGACTAAAAACTAGTAAAGTACTTGAAGATGACTTGTTACGTGATATGTAGGAAAGGAAGCATGGCTTCGATTTTATTTTATTTCTTAAATCTCTTTCTGATTCAGTCATGTACTGATCAGTTATTTAAAATAACCCAGCATGTAAAGTACCTCAGTATTATGACTTAAGGGTCTTGAATTATTACTGTATTAAAGCAAATATTTTCAAGTTTTAATAACAGTTTTTAAAATAAAGACTGGCTTTTTAGATGAAATGAATATATCAAGAATATCTAATAATTTAATTAGATAATAGTTTTTAAGATTGGAGGGTTCACAACTTATGATGAACATGTCCATAAAGTTAATATACATTATTTAGCTTCTGAAAAATTCGTATACATAAAGATGATCATAAACCATGTATTTCTCATATTGGCAGAAAATTGAACATGATAAACTTTATTCAGAAAACTTTTTTACAATGACTGTTTTTTTTGGTACCAGGAATCAAACTCAGGGCCTTGTGCATGCCAGGCAGACCCCGTGCCACTGACCTACATCCTGGGCCCTTGCAATGACTTTTAGCACTGAAATACAGAGTATTTTCTTACAATTAAGACAAGGTGATTTGGCATTCATGAAGTTCTTCAGTTGTTCTTTGTCGTGGAAATATTTTATTTCTCCATTGAATTTGAAGGATAGTTTTGCAGGATACATCAGTCTGAGTTGGAAGCTGTTATGTAAGTATGTATGTATATACATATGTGCAGGATGGCTAACATGGTTCTACTATTGACTTATGTCATTGAATGGTAAGGAATAGTTGATGACTGATTGTTTGATCAATCTTGTATGTCTATATGTGTTCTCCGGAGCATACATTTTGAAGATATGAATATGAAATGCAACAACTATTGTTGGTTTTCTGTTGCTGTGTCTATAATTCAATTATGATTATAAGTTTATTGAGCTACTTTGTGTCTCTTTGTTAATGCTTTTCGTTTATTTTATTTTTTTTTTCTCTTTCTTTTTCTGTTGTAGTTGATGTAGTTCTTTTTGCTTTCACACTATAAAAAGAAGTTGTATTACTGACCTAGGTCACTTTGTTGTAAGGAATAGTTGATGATTAATTGTCTGATCAACTTTGCATGCCTAGACCTATTTTCCTGAATATACAATTAGAAATTATCAATATGTAATGCAACAACCATTGTTGATTCCCTGTCACCTTATCTGTAACTCAGATTCGATTGTACTCTTCTTATGCTACTTTGTGTCTGTTTGTTAATATCTTCTTGTTTTTTATACTTTTAAAATAAAAAAATTAAAAAAATTAAAAAAAAAGAAAAGGCGGGGGCTAGTTTAGCTGGTAGGGAAAAAATAAGTTAAAAGGAAGAGGACAGAAACACATAGACCAATAAATTCAGCTACGTAAGTAAGCAGCATATTTTCAGTTAAACAGATGTTTCTATACAACATTTAAAGAAGAGAATAAAAATTATCAAGATACTGGGCTAATTATTTGTTTTTATTGAGTTGTGTCCATCTGTGTGTTGGGCAGCGTAATTAATACTGGTGATACAAAGACAAATAAGTCAAGACCTGGGCTTTCTCTTGTTGAACAGAAAGAAAAGGAGGAATGAGAATCAGTGCTGACCCATTTGTAGTATTTTTCTAAGAAGTTGAAGAAGTCCATTCTACCTTTTTGCTTTGTCTACAATCTTCAATATAATGTAGCAAAGAAATACCTGAAGGAGACATCCCTTTGTTTTTCCTGCTCTTAGGGAAAAAGCATTTGCTTTTGGATTGCTAACCTATCTTGTAGTCATTCTCTTTTGTTACTAAGGGCTTTAATCATGAATGAATGCTAAATTTTATCCAATGCTTTATCTGTGTGAAAGGAAATAATTTGAGGTTTATGTGTTCATATGTGTGTTGATATGGTGGGTTACAGAGTTTTTTAAATCACTCTAACTTACATTCTGGTAATAAACAATACTTGATCATATTATGTTAGCCTTTTTCTATATTTCTGGATTCAATTAGTTAATATTTCCTGAAGGATTTTTCTGTCTATATTCATAATGCACATTGGTTTATAGTTTTTATTTCTTATTATACTGGCCTTTTAGAGTATTCTTACATATTCATTTTCTAAAGGAGGTTATGCAAAAATCAATGCTTATTCAAGAACTTTCTAGAAAAGTCAGTCCCTTGGCTCTAAAATGTGGAGAGACTTGGACTGAGAAGCAAACAGTTGTAGCAGATTGAGGGCTATTCAAGTTAGCTATTACATTCAAAGCGAGATTTGTGGCTTATTGTTTTGAAGTTATTTGTATTTAAATTATCAAATTTGGAGGTATAAATTTGTTTTCTTAATATGTTCTTAATACTGTCTTGTGTTTTAAAGTCTATTGGGTCTGTAGTAATGTTTTCCTTCATTTCAGATAAAATTTACTTTTTCTCCCTCATTCTTTTTTGTTGTTTTTGTTTTTCTTTTTTGAGACAAGGTCTCACTATGTAGTTCAGACTGTCCCAGAACTTACTTTGTAGCACAGGCTGGCCTTAAACTTGTGACAGTCCTCCTGCCTCAGCTTCCCAAATGCTGAGATTACAAGCATGCTCCCCAGTGCCTGCTTCTCTCTCATTAGTAATCAGTCTAACTAGAGGTTTGTAATTATACAGATATTCTCAAAAAAGTGGATTTTGATGTTCTCCACTCTTTCTAGTCTTCTCCTGAATAGGATTTTCCTGATTTCTGCTCTTATTCCTTCATTGCTATGCAGTTTAGCTTAGCTTCTTCTTGTCTTTCTAATTTCTTAATATGAAAGATTAGATCAGTCACTTGGTATTTCTCTTCTAATAAATTTATTTTATGCCATAAAGTTCTCACAAATCAGTGTTGCAGCAGAAACCCAAACATGTTTCCAAACTTTAATTTTAAAAATTCATTTCAAAATACTTCCGGTTTTTTTCTGTATTTTTATTAATGGATTAGGTACTAATAAGAGGACTCATTCCACCCATTTGTCATATCGTAGAGATTGTTATGTTACTGATTGAAGGTTTAGTTCCATTTGGTTTAACATTAAACTTTGTGTGACACGTTACTATTTTAACATTGCAGGCATTCCGTTTATGGAAAAATACAGGGTTCACTTGGGTGGATACTATTATGTTCACCGAAAAGGAATGTACATTCTACTCTAGGCTGAAATGGTCCATAGTGCTGTTGTCTTTTTCTCAATTACTGATCTTTTTCCATAGATGTTTTGTCAGTAATCAAGAAAAGAATATTAAAATGTCCAAATATAAAAAATTCACATCCTATTCAATACATTTATGATGTAAATGCACTTCTGAGACAATGGATCTCTTTTAGAGGTACATGGGCCACCCTGGTCACATTGCTCTCCTGACTGCCAAGCAACAAAGTGGGTTTCATGGCATTTTCTATGACTCAAGAACAAATGGGTTTCACATATCTGTAAATAACCCAAATTAAGGTTGATTAACAATATATCTTTTTGAATAAGCTGCTTTTCTTACATTTAACAAGTATATAGCACAATCAGTGTCTCAATTATGACCAGATCTTGCTTCGCATAAATACTGTCATTTGTACTTAACAAAGCTAAGGACCAGATGTCAGTGCTTCCAGTCATATTTTATACTTTAATAATCTCAAATGAAATTCATGCATTTTCTTGTAAATATAAATTCTAAACTTTATAGGAAATTAATGTCAGCCAAGCTACTTTTGAAGCATAGAGGGAAAGAATTTACCCTACATAATATCAAGATTTGTTGTAAAGCTGCCTCATTAATGTATTGTGGAGAGACAGGTAGACCGATGGCCCAAGATAGAAATCTGGAATTATTTCCAACATAAGTGGATTTATGAAAAACATGGAAAAATAACTTCAACAAAACGTTCTATATAAATTGGATTTCTTTATTTTAAAACCTAAACCTTAGTATATAATATGTTGGAAAAATTAAGTCCAGATTTGATTATAGATTTACATCTCATAGGATAAAACATTTCTAAAAATAAATATAGGGAAATATTGGTTTTTTTGTACATTAAGTTTTAATATTGAGAAATGTTTTAACCAGGGAAAAACTTATATGAATTTGATCATACTAAAGAAAATGTGAATGTTAAAATACCCTTTTTACTGAAACCCTCCTGAGAAGAGGATGATAACACAGTAATCAATATTATGCTTATTTAAACAAAGTATTGTTATTTACAAGCCTAAGAGCAAGATCAGAGAAAGGTCAAACGCCAACTTAGAGAAGACATTTCAGCAAGCATGCTGACAAAGTTTGTGTGTTCAGAAATAAAATAACTATGATTGAAATATATTATAGATTTAAATATAAATAAAATTGGGCCTATATTAATATATAAAATGAGTACTGTTGAAATATATAAATAGATTTTCAAATATGTCCTTCTCAACAAGGATATATGTAATGGAACAATAAATATATGGAAAAATAACCCAGCCTATTGGTAGTTACAGAATGCACACTGAAACCAAGATGAATATTCCTACATACCTACTGAATGATTAAAATTGAAATGTTTTTAAAGTCAAGTGTTGATAAAAATATGAAACAAAAAGCAGTGTATAAATTAATTATTTTAGAAAGCTAAAGTACAAACTATATACCTTATGATCCTGGAATTTTACTCCTAAATATAGGTTCAATGACAGCAAGTACACATGAGGACAAAGGACAGGTGTTAACACTGTTTTTTGTTCAAATAATTATGGCATAAACAGATTTGAAAATAAAGTTTGAAACATGCAAAAATGGATATATCTCACAAAAATGTCATTGAGTTTGTCTGCCACAAGAAAAGAAAGCAAATGCAGAGGAAAGAAGGAAAGCAGGAAGGAAGGAAGGACTGAAGGAGGGAAGGAAGGAAGGAAGGAAGGAAGGAAGGAAGGAAGGAAGGAAGGAAGGAAGGAAGGAAGGGACAAAAGAAGGGAGGGAGGGAAGGAGGGAAAGAAGGAGGGAAGGAGGAAAAATTGCATCTGAGTCCACATATAAAATACTTAAAGCAATACTAGTGCACTTCAACAATTACATTTCGGGAGAAAACAAGAAATAAAGAAGAGAAGAGAAATAAATGAAAATTTAGAGTTAAAAGTGATGATTTATTTCTCAATTTGAGTGTGAAGTACACTGTTGCTTTTATTATATAATTATTCAGCTGAGTATTTGTGATTTACAAGCTTTTCTGGATGTTCTATATCAAGAAACTTTTCATTGAAAATAGGATGCATATTTTATTTTACACTAGATTAAAATATGTGAGTCAATATTGAATATAAGTGGATACTCAATTTCTGGGCAGGTGTATGTTACTCACTCCCTACACACACGCCCTTCACGCAGAGCTGAGCTCGCCAATCGTGCAGTTTCCCTCCACATTTTCAGTTTCAACCTTTTCCTTTTTGAATAAATGCACACTCAGCGGTCTCAGTCTGATGAACAATTATTACGTCTAAAGGTTCTCTGTTCCCACCACGCCCATTGACTTAAAACTCTACTAAATTTCATCAAGTTT
Source organism: Dinomys branickii (assembly GCA_004027595.1). Lineage (NCBI taxonomy): Eukaryota > Metazoa > Chordata > Mammalia > Rodentia > Dinomyidae > Dinomys > Dinomys branickii. The sequence continues at coordinate 128,761 of PVLD010003380.1, read as the reverse complement.
CTGATGCTGCACCTTATTTCAAATACTAAGATTTTATTAATTTTAACATATTATAAAAGTATGACATAGTATTCTAATATTTGTGTGAAACCATTTATGGATAATGTCACAGAAAAGCATATGTTTAATTTTTATTTTAATATAGTCTGCATTTCAATAACTCATTCTATAGTAACTTATGTTTATATTATAATAATATATTCAATAATATGTAAATCATATTGATATTGTAATGCTTTATATATATTATGTTTGTAATTATACAAGATATAATATTATATAGAACATAACAACAATATAAACATAGAAATTACTACAGTGGGAGTTATTGCAATGCAGACTATGTTAGAATTAAGAAACTCCAGAGTAGCTGCAAACTTCTCCCAAGTTTCCATCTTGAGAAGGCAGGAAAGGGGTGACCACTACACTCAGTGAGTCATTACCAGTGGAGGAAGCTGCTGAAGGAAACCTTGAGTTTGACTTATCCGATGGGACCGTCCGAGCTCATAAATGCATGTTAGGCTTTCAGGAGAACTATCAAGAGTGATGACTTATATTTAGGGCATACCCCAATCAACTGAGATGTGAGATTCCATGAGATTAATTAGAAAAAAGTGAAAGAAAAAGAATGTGACTAGACAAATGAGGACTAAAGCAGAGAATCACCAATGCAACTGCAACACTTAAAGAGTGATCTGCTGAAAAATCACAAAGGGAATGAGGAAGGCGGAACTAGCCGCCCAGAAGGATGGCAACAAGACCAGCGCCTGTGAGGCCCGGTGTTTGGAACAGAGCCAGCTGTAATGCCAATGCGTTCATTCATTCTTTAACATACATATTTTGAATGCTGCTATGTGCCAAGCACTGCACTGAGCAAAGGCTTGTGGAGCTGAGCTAACCAAGTAGTCTCTGAGCGAAGCCTGTCTCATCTAGGAAGAGATCAAAGATAAGCAAACCAGGCCTGTGTTGGGGAAGAGAAGGCTTCACCACAGGGTTGTCTGAGGATCTTGGCGATGCTGGCAGAGAAAGGAAAGAGTGCAAGACAAGGCATGCGGGGCTGAAAACAGCTCCATCATTTGGGGCCTTGAAAGAAATTTGGTGGTGAATATTAAATTTATTCTAAGTAGTGTAGGGACATTTTGGAAAGTTTTACAGAGAAATGCTATTATCTGCTATTTATGAGACTCATTCTATTCCTCTCTGAAAAAAAGATTGCAGAGAAATGAAATACAACAAGTGGGAATTTTCTATCATCGGTGGACTTTTCCAGTTTCTGTTTGTTTAATTAGCACAGGTCTTTAGTTCATAATGGCTCCATGCTTCCCCGAGGACTTGGTGCCCTGCTTACAGCATCTTGACCTCTCTTCCCCACGCCTCCTTGCCCACCTCTCCTCATCCGTCCCTTGGTGCCCCTCCCATTTGTGAAAGACCTCTCTCCCTACTTTCTGTTACCCATCTTTTCTTTGGCTCTTTATTGATATTTTGGGTTTTTCATATAAGAGAAGCCATAAACTATTTAAATGGGTATTTAATACATTTCACTTAAATTGTGGTCTCAGTATGCATCCATTTTGCAAGCAAAGACTGTAATCTACTCTTTGTAGCAGAATAATATTGTATTGTGTTTAACTACCACATTTTCATTATCCATGCATATATTGGAGGGTATCTGCTCTGCTTCCCAGATTTAGCTAGGTACCACTGTAATATGATGTCTTTAACTCTTGGAAAGATTCCTAGAAGGTGAATAGCCGGGTCAAATGGAATTTCTAGCTTTTTTTTTTTGAGGAATCTCCATTGTAATTTCCATAGTGTTAAAATAGTGTACATTCAAAGTGTGAAATTCTTATACAAATATTTTAGAAAAAAGAACAGATAAGAGTATAGCTATACTGCAGGGAAGAGCGGGAATTTTAAATATGACAGATGGGGATGCCTTATACATTCCAGAAAAGAAGCCTATGGCCAGAGCGGCAAAGGTAGCCGGTGACATGGGGCGATCGACGCAGTAAAGTACCGAGGTGAACAGAGGCTTCCGTTTGGAAGGACAGAGCCATGCCATGGCACTACAGAATGGGAAAAGGAGAGAAAAACAACATAGTTTACTTTATAATGACCTCTAAAGAATCTGAAAAAAGCCTTTGTCTTTTGCTCTTTATATATGCAAAGACGTTATGTCATTTGCTCTTTGTCTTTTGTGTAGTGGTTGGTTTCCATGCATTTTTATTGTTTTACTGAGCCTTAAAGTATTTGCCTCACTTTGAAAATGCTTGGTAGTAATGCTCACAAAGCACTGCATATAAGTCGTACTTCAACTTTCAGTTAATTTATTTACTTTCCTAAAACATGTTTTATATATTATGCTGTTTTATTTATTATGGTGTAAGATGATGTAATTATGATTACACCTGTGTTTTACTTTTGTCACAAGGAAAGTGTTATACAGAAAGATATGTAGATGTCCTATGTTTAGATATGTTAAATCTCCAGATGTTAAATGTTTTCAAAGTATTATTGTATATATGTAGAGCTAATAAATTACTGTGAATGTTTTGTCTATATTAGCCACATTATATGGAGCCATTTAGAATTAAAATAAATGTTTCACTGCAGGCAATGGAATGAAATTTACATATTAAATGTAAGACTAATAAAGGTAGAGATAACCTTAAGTTAGCTGTAGCTTGAGTCCTAGTTAAAACAAAAATTGTTGAGATAATTTCTTAATTGTATGAAGAAAACCTCTTTACTTACATTAGATTTTAAAAAGGAAAGCCATGGCATTGTGACATTTAATGGAACAATAATTTTTCACTTAAATATAGTTATTGTCATAATACTTTATACATACTTTGTGAGCTAAGAAAAATGAATGTATATGAAAATTTTTTGCCCAAACATTTGGACATACATACTTCTGTTGGCCATATTACCTGATGTAGCTGAAAGTAGACATTGCTGTTGATTATGTACAGAGCTATGCCTTACTTAGCCCCAGGAATATTTTCCCCAAGCTTCTCATCTACCGAACTGCCCTAGGTATAAAGATTCCAGGGCTTTCTCACCTTCCAATCATCTGAAGTGTCTGATCGGCATGTACTTCAGCTTAAGTAGATAGCGGAGCAGTGCCCTCTGCATTGGGGGAATGAACTGATACGTGAGCGAGAGATAACACAAGCAGAGCTCCATTTCAGCAAAATATCAATGCAGACAGAACCCTGGGCTTACAGATAGCATATTCCAGAATACGCGGTGCAGATGGAAATTTAGATTTCTTAGTTTCCTCTATGTGTTTTCCTCAATCGTTCATTTACATCTTGGGCAGCATGTGAAAGACTGGACACCAAATACCAATTGGGTAATGTACCTTCCACAGGTCAAAGACCACAATTAACAGCCAATGTAATGGTTAAGTAGGTATGACAGGTAGCCTAGGGAAAATGGATTAGTATTAACATGCAGAAACAACGGAGAGAATGGAAACCCAGTTCTGGTTAGGAAATACAAGTGAGCTCATAAAATGTCAGTTCACACTGATTATTCTCAGTGGTCCACCTGTGTATGCATAAACCCATCCTTAGCCCTCTACCTCAAGGCCATCCGCAGTATTGTGAGCTGTTCCTGATAGGAACACACTGAAGTGTGTACGTGAGTAAAGGAAAATACATACTCAATAATCTCCAGACCTCATTGATTTGAAAGAGATGAGAGGGGTTACCGGCCTCCATGGCCTCTAAATTCTTCCAGCCAACTCCTGAAATATTCTTTTTGTCATTCAAAAATTTCTTGGCAAGTTTTGACAAACTAAACTTGGAACATAAATTATGCATTCTTCCTATGATACTGAATGTTTGCAGGAATTTCTTGAAGTCTTCATCTTAGCTATTATTTAACTATAAAATGCAAAGCTCATATTCAATGCTTAAAAATAAATACTATTTATTTTTTATTTTATCACCTTTTCATTTCTCAGTAATAAGTAAATATGTCAAAAAATTGACACAGATGTCAAAAGAAATGGCATTTTTCTGGGAAATCAAGAATTTCAATACAGATACACTGAAAGAGAACAGCCCTGAATAGTATGCTCTAGACAAGCAAGGGAAGTGTTCATTTTTGGAAGCAGTTCACTGGCTGGGCTGAAGTCCTAAACTGTAAACTCATTCTGATTGGTTAGTAAGTTAGGCGCGCCCAGCTGAGAGATGCTGAAGGTGAGTGGGAGCTCACTCTGCTTGTGTATCTAAACCTGCCTCGCTGTTGTGTAGCTTGACCTTCTGCATGTGCACGCAGCCTTCTCACAGCCTCCCACCTGCACTTGAGAAAGCCTCAGCCTTGGTTGCTTTGCTTTCTTTCACACTGCCATATTTCCATATTGTTCCCAAACTTCTGAAAATGTATCAATTAATCCTTTTTTTACAAAAAAAATATTACTACATGCTTTTATTGCATAATAATTACATTCATGGTGGGAGTTGGTGCATGTACATAATACACCTTAATTATTTTTACATCCCTTCTCCCTCTGCCCCTTCCCCCATCTCCAGGTTCCCTTCCCATTTGCAACATATCTATCTTGCTGCTTCCTATTATCTATCTTTGTTTTTATCTACTTGAAAATGCTTGAAAGTTTTATATATATATATATATATTTTTTAATTAGTTTAGAATGTGATATAGGAAATACCCATAAAATTTACTGTCTCTTCTAGGAGTCAGAGTTCAGTTACTGGTCTTAGAGAGCCCCCTTTCTTCCTGTAGTAGCCCATACCACTGATTGTGATACAAACTAAAAGTGATACTAAACTATAAAGTAAGTGGAAGAAAATTGTGATGTGACTTATAATGAGAAATATATATATGTGTGTGTGTGTCTTTGTGTTCAATTTATGGAAAAGATTTCTGTTGTAGTTGTTGGGTTTTGCAAGGGGAACAATATAATACAGGACTCATATTTTATAAGATTATTTTATAATAGTCACCCTAAGAATCATATATAAAGAGAGTGGAGGAAATATGTCCACACACTAAAGAACAAAGAATCCAGCTGAGGGCCTGGATCCCACAGTAATGTCCTTCATGAGTCCAACTGAAGACCTAAAGCCCATGACAAAGTCTCATGCAGGCCTGTTTCATCCATCTGTGCTGGGAAGGCCCACAAGTGAGTGGTGGAAAGTCTGTGCCAGCAGGCTGAGGGACCTGTGCTAACAGGCTGAGGGATCTGCACTGGAGACAGGAAGTAATGCTCAAAGTAAGAACCAGAGCTCCCCGAAAAGGTACCACAGCCATCCTCAGCAATAGTGAGGTCCCGAGCTTCTCTAATGATGAGAATTTCCAAGTTCCCATCAGGAAATCTAACATGACAAGCTTCTCCTGGAGACTGAGCAGTGCACCATCTTCTCCTCCACAGCCAGGAAGCAATGCTCAGAGTGAGGAGCAGAGTTCCCCCAAAGTGAACTGAAGCCATTCTCAGCAACAATAAAGCCCTGAGCTCCTTCGCTGAAGACAGCAGACAAGTTCATCAGGAAAGCCAACATGACAAGAACCTCCAGGAAATCCAGCAGCTCCCTACAGCTTCACAACAGCCTCTAAACTTCTTCTACTGTGTCTTATGCTGCCAGCAACAATCCTCAGGTGGCCTCCCACACCCAGAACCACACTGATTCACTTCAGCTGGGTGTTACAAGTTGACCACTAGTTGTCCACCACAGCTTCCTGGAATCCATGGAATTTTTTGAAAGATGGGGTAATAGGTGCATCTTTTGTCCTAACATTTGAGGTTTGACTGGTTATTACCTAAATTCCTAACCTAAATACCCTAAGTGAAAGGACTACCTTTTATCTTAGTGAGATGACTATGGGCTCTGAATGAGAGCTGGTCACTAGAAAGACCAACTCATGATAAAAAGTTTGGAACGCTCCACCCACTCCATCCTCCAGGAAGTGTAAAGGGCTCTAGAGAGTGATAATGATCAATTATGACTCGAAGTAAGTCTTCATAAAAATCCCTAAATAATACATGTTAGAGGGCTTCTATGTTGGCAAACGCATCCACATCTTGGGAAGGTGATACACTCCACTCAACCCCAATGGCACAGAGGCACCTGCACTGGGCCCTTCAGGCCCTCATCTAAGTAATAAGTATGTCAAAAAATTTAACATGCAGTTTAAAAATAGCATTTCTTTGGGGAACTGTGCGAAATCTGTGTAATATCCTTTGTAAAGAACCAGGAAACTCACATATACTGTTCCCTGAGTTCTGTGAGCTGCGTTAGCAAATTAATAGAATCTGAGATGGTGGGGTGTAAACTTCCGGTTGTAGCCAGTTAATTGGGTCCAAATATCTGAGTGATTTCTGAAGTAGGGTGAAAAACAATTGAGTTTTCCCGTCTCACACAGAAGCCAACTAGACTTAAGACTTTTGTTGTCATTTCTATCTAAGATGTTCGCAATACCTCGTGGATCAGAAGTGGGCTCTCGGAAGGCGGCTGGGTCATGGCGGTGCTGCACGAATCTGAATCTGACTCATGCGCTGGGAGTTCCTGCCTCGCTGTGATGCTAGAAGATGGGGGATGGGCGGAGGAGAGATGCCACTGGCGCGTGACCTGGAAAGGGTGCTCCTGTCCCCTGTTTCTCTCTTTACTCTTTGGCTACTACTGCTGTCTACGCTTCCTGGCTGCCATGAGTTCAGTAGCTTCGCTCCACCCTACCTTCCTGCCGTGCCATCTTTGTTCCTATATTAAAGCCAACTGACAATGGATTGGACCCTCTGCAAATAGAAGCCAAAACAAGCCTATCCCTTTAAGTTCAATATGACAGGCGTTTTTCTGGAGATGGCAAGGATGAGTGTTGGAACAGCTTTGATTTCTTCAGAGGATGTATTTTTTTTCTTGAAGATGTTTGTTTATTTAACACTTGCTCATCTACTGCTTGTATTTAGTGTGTTCTCAGGCATTGTGTAATGTAGTATGTCTACCATTCTTTCAGTATGCGGCTCACTGGAGGAAGAATTGGTTCACAGGCGTGATTTCCAGCCTGTGCCCAGTTAACTGTTTCTGCATTACCCAGTCTGATCTTTAGTGGGTTCGTAGTCTCTGTGTGTCAGTCAGCACATGCTTATTACGCACTCAGTTAAGAAAACACTGTGGAGACAAGTGAGCGGAACAACACGTTTTTTTTTTTTAATCTTGTTGCTAGTTTGCTGAAATGGAAGAACATTGGAAAAATAAACATTGCTGGCAGTTGGAGGATGAATAATCAAGGTGAAAAAAGGACAGTTTAGTTAAAAGTTATACGATATAAAATGAGGACATAACTCAATTTGGATTGTGTTTGTTATAGAGAAATTCAGAATAGATTCATCTTGAAAATATTGTCATATTGTTACAAAGAAAAGTGAGCCAAATGTTCATGTATATAAAGGGTGTGGACAAAGAAAATGATAGATCATATTTAATGGCTAAAGTGAAGACTTTTAGTAGTTGCATCTTGGGAAATGAGTTTATCGAGTAGGTTAACTCACACCGTAAAACCATTAAGTATACTGGAACTTGGCATAAATGAGAAATCACTGAAGTCAGTCACTAAGATAATGACACAATGGAAGCAGCACCCCCAGCTAGACCCCTAGCAATGTACCCTGCATATTAGAACTTGAAGATCAGTTCATTGTATCATCTTTAGTACTTAACACTGTCTACATCACAACTCTTTGGGACAAAAATCCCTACTACCTGCATTGTTTAACCTGCATCATGCTTCTCAATAGCATGAACTCCTCTAATAGAACACAAGTCTTCCCCTACAGTTACCCCATTTTTTACAGCTCACCCATCTCTGAATAAGCCAGTCACACTTAGGATACAGCACGCTTATCCAAGAGCAGAGTATGGCAATGCTAAGGCATTTTTAACTCAATGCTTCAGTTACAGGGCAATATCCATGATATGTGTAAAAATATTACTTGTTCTTTTCTGGAGTTAGTAGAAGGCTCAATGTTCACTTTTTCCAAAGAGCATTGCCTTCTAATGTGTATTATGACAAAACAAGGCAGTTTATGTTTTAAAAAATCACTCTATTTTGTTTTGTAAATAACAATTATGTGTATCTGAAATGGTGGGGACAACATAAAACAAATATCTTCTGGTATGTAATTTTAGGAATCAAGTGGTATGTAATTTTAGGAAAAATCTTGCTTTAAAATTTTATAGCCCAGTGGATGGTGTTATATGGTGCAGTTGATGTTGTTATTTGCTCTTGAAATTATTGTGTCCAATACTTACAGATGTTTATTTTCAGGTCTGACTTAAAGATAGATGTGGTAACATAGCCAAGTTCAACTTGGAATCATAAGACCAGAAATAAAAAGATCATTTGGAGCCTAGTCTGTGAGATTGACTTCAGAAATCACACATGGTAAATGACAAAATATCTACTAGCTCGCATTCTTGAATAAATAGGAGGACATGGACATGGGTCTTTCCACTGGCATGTCCAGTTACCCACAAATGTTCTAGGAGAAAGAAATTAAACTTCTCTTATGTTTAGACTATGTTTAGACTATAATACACTTTGTATAAGGTATTTGTTATGAGAGTTTAGTCTGCCACTATATATATATATATATATATATATATATATGTATGTAGAGAGAGTCAACATTTTAGTTATTTATTCTATTGAGAATAATATAAAAATGGTTTTGAAAAGAAGTAAATCTGTGGAAAGAATTTTAATAATAAATTTTGTAGTTAAAAACTTAAACTATAAAGATAGAAGAGACCTCTGGTCACATAGCATTTAAGCATTTGGCACGTACTCAGCATAATTAGATATACTTAGATAACTGATGACTATCAAGGGTTCATAAAGTATATTTTGTTGACAATAACATTTACATTATTTATAACAACTTCATTTTATGCTTCTTTTTTTCTTTGTTGTTTTTGCTTGTTTCTTTTGAGACAGAGACTCACTATGTAGTTAAGACTGTTCTTGAGTTCACTATGTAGCCCAGGCTGGCTTCAAACTCATAGAAATCCTCCTGCCTCAGCTTCCCTTGTGCTAGGATTACAAGTGTGCCCCACCATGCCTGGATTCCTTTTATGTTTCTTATGTGTATATTTTAGGGAATTTAACAAAATTAAGAAAATTTGAGGAAGTTAAAATAAATTTAAAAAATGACTGAGCTAGGAGGAATTAGTGTTAATGTTCTACAGTATAGCAGGCCATTAGACTTTACACGGTCCTATTACATTCTTCATGGTGAACTAAAGTAGAGGAGTTTGAAGAGTCTAACCACTAAGAAACAATAAATTTATAATAAGTAAAATGTGTTAATTGAACTGATTTGGTAATCACACATTGCCTGCCAGTATTGAATAATCACATTGGATCACATAAACATGTATAATTATTTTGTGTTGATTAAAACTAAAAAATAATAAGGACATTTTGGAAATGAAGAAATTCTTACTATAGTTAAAATAAAAATATTTTGAAGAGATTTTCTTAATCATGACTGGTAATTATGTTTTCATTATATGAACTGCAGTTTTTGCCTTAAGAAGTTACCTATGTAGTTGACTGAACATGCTTCAGATTTATATGCAGAACAGAATGTTTCAATCACATGACTGCTTAATTAGTATCTTTTCTAAAACTATTAAAGTGATAAAAATGGCTAAAATGGAAGAATACTTAGAATCAGACTTCAAAGCAAATACCATCTCTTTAAATACTAAGTTAACATGTCAATACAGTTATGTCATAATATTTAATTATCATTCACAACTTTGGCCAATAAACTTTTAAGAAGTTATTTAATGGTTTTGGAAAATTTATAAAATTTTTTCTCTTTTTTCCTGTGACCAAATGCTGAATATGAGGTAAAGTGGAACTTTTCTTCAGAAAGATGAGAGTTTCCAGGTAGTTTCTGAAGATGTTATCTAACAGTTTTTTCTAACCAATTTTGTGATTCTCAGGGCAATGTTAGGACTCAGCTTGCTGGGACCTTTGTGCTGTTTCTAGTGGATCTTTTGTTTGTTTGTTACCTTTTCTTTTGGTTTAGGAGGAGAAGCCACAGATGATCAGTGCAATGGTGCACACAGTTTATGATCCTTTCTTTAGGACATGGACCTAAGTTATAAAACTTTATTTTGGTACAGTGGCCAAAACATCATTTATTAGGAATGTAATAATATTATCAACAAATTATTCATTCCATGACTTGGATAATGCTGCTGTTCCATGTGGGGAGCTGGTACATTTATGTGACACATCTTAATTCCTTTCTTTCATGCGCTTTTCTTCCTCCCTCTCCTCCATTTCTCTGTCCCTACCCATCTGAGAAAATGTATCTCATGACTTTGTGTTACCTATTTTGTTTTGTTCTTTGTTTACATTTTAGGTTCTTTATGTAAGAAACCATCCAGCCTTTAAGCTTGTGTGTCTGATGTCGCTCACTTGATGCTGTGGTCTTGAGGTGAGCACTCTTCCTGCACATGACACAAGTTGTTCTCATAGCAGAGAAGCACTCTGTTGTGTGTAAAGGCTGCACTGTCTTTACCCATCATCTGTTGATGGACATACAGGCCACTTCCCAGATCTAGCTATTGTAAACCATGCTGCTATTGGCATTGTTAGGTATAGATCATTTTAATATCAGGTCTCCAACTCTTTCAGAAAGATAACTAGTAGGAGAATAGCTAGTTCAAATTCAGTTTTGGGATTTCTATTTTTCAGTTTTTGAGAAATTCCTATACTGATTTCCATGTGGCTGTGCTAGTTTACATTCCCACCAACAATGTAAAAGAGTTCCATTTCCCTGCAACCTCATCAGTGTTTGTTATGTGATTTCTTGATGACAGCCATTCTTTCTGGGATAAGATGGAATCTCAATGTTGTTTTAATTTGCATTTATTTAATGTCAAATAATATTGAACACTGGCCATTTTGAGTTCTTCTTCTGTGAAGTGTTTACCCATTTCATTTGCCCATTTTTTGAATATGTATTTTATTTGGGGATGTCTAAATATTTTTGAGCTGTTAACATATTCTAGATGCCAGTCTTCTGTCTGAGGAATAGCTGGCAATTTTTTTCCCATTCTGTAGGTTGTCAATTTACCAACTCTGTTGGTTGTTTCTTTTCTATTCAAAAGCCTTTTGAATTGATATGATCCCATTTGTTGATTCTTTGTACTATTTTCTGTGCAACTGGGGTCCTATTGAAAATGTCCTTGCCTGTGCCTCTTATTTCAACAATTGTCCTGGAAGTCCACGGGGCAACCCTGTGGACCTGACCAGGCCTCTGGAAGCTCCTTGGACCGGCCCTGGGAGCACGTCGCGGAGGAGGAGCAGAGAGGTCACGGGGCGGCCCCAGGACTGGACCAGGCCTCTGAATGCGCTGCAACGAGGAGGAGCCTGGCAGCCTAGGGGTAACCTCGCTGACTCAACAGGACCCCCATGGCCTTGAGGGCTTGTGTGTGTGTGTGTGGGGTGACCATAGTGAACCTGGTTCCCTGCCAATTTACCGTCTTTGAGGATGGATGCTTTTCCACCTCCTGCCATAGCAATCTGTGTGCTCCCATGTTTGTTACAGTATAATTAGAAACAGCCATGTCTCTCCCCAGTGTGAGAGCCTGAGGGAGTAAGTAAGTCAAAAAAAAGAAAGAAAAAAAATACAGTTACTATCAGAGGGAAAATGACTGATTGGGTGGAAGAACAACAGAGATGAAGGTAGAGAAAACAGATTAATCAAACGAGCCATCATCTGTATAACTGAACAAATGTGAAAGTAACATTAAGTATTACAGCATCCAGCGCTAATTCCCTACTAGCTTCTTTATAATTTTGTATTTCCTTCATTGTTTTTGTGTTAACAAATACGAGGATAACATTATGCAATACAGTATGCATTGCTAATTCCCTACTATCTTCTCTATAATTTTGTACTTTCTTTATTGTTTTTGTGTTATCCTGGGTGTTTATGTCTCCACTTTTTATCTTTAAAATTAAAAAAATTAAAAAATATTTTAGAATATTTAAAAAATGAATTTTATATATTTTGTATTCCAGTTGGTTAAGTACCTCTGTTCTAACATTTAGTTCCTTGATCCATTCTGATTTTAGTTTAGTACATGGTGAGAAAGATGGCTCGAGATTCAGTCTTTTACATGTGCATCATTTATTAAAGAGATTATTTTTTCTCCAGCGTATGTTTTTGGACCTGTTGTCAAACATCAAAGAGTTCATGTATATTCTTAGGCTTGTTCCTGTATCTTCTGTGTTGCTGAGTTGACCCTTGTTTTTTGTTTTTGCACTGGTACCATGCTGTTTTTATCTCTGCCGTTTTGTGATAGGACTTCAGGTTAAGGACTGTGATGCCTCCTGCTTTGCTCTTGTTATTCAGGATTGCTTCTGCAATTCTGAGTCTCTTTGGCTCTGTATCAATTTTAGGATTGTTTTCTCCAGTTCTGTGAATAGTGCTGTTGGTAGTTTGATTTGGACTGTGCTAAACCTGTATATCAATTTTGGAAGTGTGGCTGTTTTGACCGTATTCATTCTTTCTAGGAACAGGGAATATCTTTGCATTTTGTGATGTTTCTTTTCATTTTCAGACTGCGGTAGTTTTCATTTAGAGGCCTCTTACTTTCTTAGCTATGTTAATTCTTGAGTATTTAATTTTTCTTGGTGCTATTGTGAATGCTAATTTTCCATGATTTCTTTCTCAGTGAGTTCATTATTTGTGTACAGGAATGAGTTTGATGTTTTTTGTGTTGATTTTCTGTCAAGCTATATTGTTAAATTTGTTTATGAATTCTAGGGGTCTCTTTGTGGATTTCTTCAGGGTCTTCTAGGTAGAGGATCATGATTTTAATGATGAACTGTTCTGAATATAAGCCTAATTGTATGTTTGGGTATTTATCCCAAGGATTTTATTATATATTCCCAAATATATATTTCATTCTCTGTGAGTTATATTTCTAGTGCATTTCCTACAGAATTTCTTTTTTTCTTGGTATAATATCCTCTTTGCAGCAAAACTGATTATACAAATTATTGAGTCAAATTTAACTAATGTGTGCAACTATTTTTGTACATATTACTGAAGACACACATAGTGGATTGTTTAAACATGCTGTCACACTCTTATCAGAGGCCCTAAAATTATCCTGAAATATTCTTACTCATTTGTCTTTGCTATTTATTTTAATGGGATTCTTATATATGTAGTATCCTCACTGTCATATCTAAACCACTTGTAGATATTTCATTCTAACATAGAAAAAAATGTGAAAAAACTAAGCAATGAATCACTGAGTCACCACTGTGACCCAGCATAAGGACCTAACAATAGAAATGCAATTGTTCTTCTTCTTCCTCAGACCAGTATTTCTGATAAAAATATGAATTTCTTATTTCTGCCTATAAAAATGTAAAACACCATTTTGTATTGTCATTTTAAAAAATGCAGAAACACTGAAATTCTTGGATGAGGTTTTATGCTTGGTGAGAAATTTTAAACAGATGGAAGAAAATCATTCTGAAAGAATGTGAAATTATTTGCAATCAAATGCATTATTTTAATCCCTATGATTTCTACTAAAATTCACAACATAGATTGTATAATATACATGAATTAATTAGTCATAATTACTTTTAATTTTTGTTTATGTTAATTGTTTGAATTTAACACACATAGTGTACTTTTAGTGGTGTCAGATTTTAAATGATCCTATGTTCATTAGCCACTTTTACTCTTTTGAACCTGTAGATGAAAAACAACTGTGAGGGATAAATCACGAGATTGTCCCCATGTTAATGCCGGGAATCTACAGCACTGTGGAGGTAACAGGCCCAGGGTCACCGAGCCCTTACCATGCACTGCAATTCAAAAATACCTGTGCAGGCTTCCAGCTTTTAACGTGCTGTGCTGACTGCTCACATATTCCAGTGGTAATTCTGTCTTCATTGTAATAAACATAAATGATCACTAAGATGTTAACTCTAGTTTCGCTACCTTCTTTCCAACAGGAGCCTTTGCTTCTCATCTTTTCTTTGAAAATTATACCAAGGAAAATCAAACAAACTTGTCCTTTTATTCTTCTTCAAAATCAGACTTCACTTTTTTCCTTTGAGGTTATACTTTATTTATTTTATTTTTAAATTGTGCTAAGGAAAACATACTATTGTTTTCAGAATCTGCTCGCTGTGCCAAAGTGCTGCTGGTACCTCCTTCTAGAAGTGGCTCACCAATTAAATGTTCTCAGTTCTGGGACACTTCCTCTCCTTCCGGAATGGGCTTCTAGATTCTTCTCACCTGGAACAAAGAATTGAATGAAATGAGTGAAAAAACAGTGGCAAATTTTATCGAAAAGGTAGAAGTAAAGATTGAGGGAAAAACTTGCTCAAGAGTGAGCTGGGGCCAAGTGAAAGAGCAAAGGCACTAAAAGGAGAGAGCAAGGCGCCCTTCTGTGAAGAGTCATGACGTCCTGCTCTTCCTGAGTATCAAGGAAACCCGTGAGAGCTTCTGTACCTGGTCCTGAGAGGCGGTGCTAGAATCCCACGCCTCCGGCTGACATTGGGCCTAGGCCATCCTGTTGAAACGCTACTCACTAGAAGTCCACGTGCAGGGCTTTGGGAACTGTTCTTCCCAGGCAGCTTTGCTACAGCTAATCTCTGATTTCAATATAGCATTTACCATTTAAACTTCTTTGTGTTCAGTTTTGTAGTGTTACATACATTCTTTTTGCTGTGCAACCAGAATTATTCTCATCTTGCAAACAAAACTCTATATTAAGCAAATTTCTCTTCTCTCTTACCCTAAGACCCCCAAAATTATTACTATACTTTCTATGAATTTGACTACTCATGGAATCTCACTGTGGTAGAATAGTATAGTGTTTGCCTTTTTATGACTCAATTGTTTTGAATATCATAATGTCCTCCACATTCATCCATGTTTAGCATATGCCAGAATTTTCTTCCTTTTAAAGCATAGAAAATATTCCATTGTGTGCATGTCTCACATTTTGCTTATCCATTCCTCAATTAGTAAACAAGTGGGCTATTGCCTGTTTTTAAACTTTTTTAACATTAATTTTGCCTCAGATACTACATGAAAATTTCTTGGAACACAAACTTCACCATTAATTATATGTTTCCAATTTAGAATCTTACAATATACTGGATAATCCAAGATGACTGAGACATTGTTACTTTTTTAAAGTATACCCATATTTAAAATTTATATTTCTTTAACTGATACCTAAAGACAAAAATATTTACATATTTATAGAGCATCACAGTATGATTGTTGTATATCATGTTAATAAGGTTAGACATGCCTGTCCTCTCAAAATGTACTCATTTCTTTATGGGAATATTCTGGTACTACAGGTAGAACAGCTGGGGCTGGGAGACCAAACTCCTTCTACCCACTGGAATTTGGGCAGCAAAGTCTCAGGAAATCTGGAAAGCTTCAGGTCAGACTACAAGGGAAGTAGATCCCATGACCTGACCTTCAGTAACTCTTTCCCCACCTTAGATCTCACTGAAGGTTCATACATATGGACTGCATCTCGTTGATGCAATTTAATCAGAGTGGATTCTGAGACAGGTGTGTGTGTTTGAATGCCCTGAGATGACACAGCGCTATCAAACATTCCTGTCAGTCTATCCAGAGAGCGAGTGAGAGGCCCTGGGGCTGCTTTTCTGTTGCTGCTGGATGTACACTTGCAGTTCTTTACTTGCTGGACACCAGAGCCTGGACTCGGTCATTTAGACTCATGACACAGTATCACTAGTAGCCTTTCTTTTTCCTAGTTGAAATATGTAGTTAGGTCAAGAAGTGTAGCTCAGTGGTAGAGCACTTGCCCAGCATGCTCAGGTCCCTGGTTGTCCTGCCCAGTATCCTAGAAAAAGCACAAAAGGAATATATATATTACATATACATAATATAAAATCATTATATAATATGATAAAAATAGTATATGACACATTTTATACACAAAATCATGATCTATACTCAATCTATTATGCAATACCATGCTAGAATTTAATTTTCAGACATTTAGTAATGATTTTAAAGATCAAATTTTTTACTTGAAAGATAAAATCATGTCTTCATGGGTTATTTCATTGATAACAGCATGATGAGAAATTATTCTTTCCATTTAAACAATTGTGAAACAGCCTACATAAGTCATAAACCATAAGTAAAATTCCTAGTAATGGTACTAAAAGGGAACAAAAGGAATTTAAATTCTATAAGTTCTCAAGCTAAATAACTTATAATAAATATCTAAAGCTCTATTTCTTTTACTTGTAAAAGACAGCACTGGCCTAAAGCTCTTTTGTGGTTTAGTACTTGCTAAATAGTTGTATCCTCGCCAGGGTTCATTTTCTTGCTTGAAACACAAGTAAGACTTACTGTGTCTTTAGAGTGCTCAGACATGTAAGAGAAAGTTGACCATAGCCACTGCATTTTGTGCCTCAGGCCCCATCGTGTGCTGTGGTGCCCACCGTATAAACTTGTGACAGGCTGGAAGAAAATGATTGCTGAGAAGGAACTTCCTGAAAATCATATATTTTCTGACAACAGTGCATGGCCTGAATCAATGTGCATTGAATCAATTAACTACAGAAGTCGATTTACCCTCCAATCATAATTATTAACAAGTAACCTATGCAACTCACTTAAAATTCCTCTTCGAATCCTTCTGAGAACCCTTTGAACTTACCCCTGGTGAGACATATGCTAGTTTCTACTGGACTTGGCGATGCTGGAATTGAAATTCTCAGGCACCAAATAACTTTTTGGTTAACAGATTGCCTGAGCCTATTTAGATTGACAAATTAACCTCACATCTATTCTTTTGGAAAATAAATTTTGATTTGGAAAATTTTTCACAAAATATATAGGTGATATAAGTGTGTATTTAGAAAACAAATTTATATAAATAGGCATGACTTACAAAATTACAAATCATTTTGACACACTTCACTGTAAAAGGGCACATCTTCCAACTTAGAAGAAATCCTGCTTTCAAGTCCAGCCTTACAGCTCATTATATCCATGTTTTGTCAGTAGTCCTACCACAGGAGTACCCCCTCTTCAAAGCCCGCATGTGTATACTTTGGACACAGCCCCTTGGTTGCAAGTGGCTTTGTCTAGATTATATTGCAAAATGGAAATGTTCAAGGGAACAACTTGTGTGCAGTATGCTTTGGGAAAATTCAGAGGTTAAGCACAGTATCCAGGCATTTTAAATCTAAGGGACCTCTGAGTTGTCCCAAAATATCTATTCATCAAGAACCTATCATTTCTTTCAGTGAAACGTATTGCATATAGAAAGAAATTTCTTTTTCCAGCTTCATTTTCCTAGGACCAAGTCAAAACTCTATATAATATTTCTAAGAAACACACTCTCTTCTCTTAAGCCAGCCAGTTTCAGATTTTCATTTGTGTTGTGCCTTGCAGTACACAGATAATAACTTCAGAAATGGAAATTCATGAAATGCTTCTGAAATCTGTGCTGTTTAGTGGAGTTCATACTCTGTTCATAAGAGGGGGCCAGACGTCAGCAAGATTTCTAGTCCCCTTGGTTAATCTGTTAGAGCAAATGCTAAAGAACATCAAGTCATCTTGGAAGCAAACAAATAGGTGTACCTGATCCCACACTTCCTGTGACTTGATGGACATTTTTGCTACTTCTGAATCTCCAGCAAATATTTTGTAAGCATTTTGTAACTGGATGTGCTTGCAAAATTAATTTATACCACTAAATATACTTTGTAATGGCAAATTTCATACTGTGATGTTTTAGTTCTATGGAATCTATGTCTCATTTCTCAAAGCACAAATTTAAGCTCCTCAGATCTGACCTTCTGTGCTCTCTTTTGTTACAAATCATCCTCATTTTCCCTTCTGTGTTCTTTGTGGCTGTCCTTGTCCTACAAAATTCATACTTCTGAAACAGAAACAATTTTAAATGTAGTCCAGCTACACACATGCCTGTAACCATGTTATTTTTCTGGAAGATTTTCATCTTATTTCATCATTAAAACATCTCCCCTGTCATTGTCTTCTTCTTGGTTAATAGTTGCGTAAGTAAGGATGAAACAATAGCATTACTTTTATTGGAAGCAGTAGCCCTTCAAACTACTTACAGGGTGATCCAATGTCTATAATATAACAAAGTCAAATACTGTAAAAAAGATCTTTGTGAAAAATTATAGCAGAATCTGAGACATTTGGCATGAACCAGGATCTCTCTGGAGAGATTCTTACAAGTGTTTCCGGATTTCACTACCAAATCCATGGCTGCAATTCTAAGGATATCAGCTTGACTATGAAATGCATGAGTGGAATCATACCCCAGTTTACTAAATTTTCATTTTTCAAGCACAGTGGTGAGTAAATGTGACTTCATATGTCAACTGTTTTTCTGAAGCCAGTCTAGCTTGCTCTGCTGCCTCCACCAAGTTTTAATAAAGTATCCAAGGAAAATTCAGTATAATTGCACTAAAGATTGTCAGTCAGTTATAGATCTACATCAGGAAGACAGACTAAGTAATGCTGTCTAAAACAGCGACATTCAAATGTTTTAATGAACCACATATTTTTAAAACCTCTATAAATGGAAACTGGATGATTTCTGTGATTAACCTGGAGACTAATAAAGTGTGTTGATTTTTAAGGCCTGTCTATAGGTGTGAGTGTTGCTGTTGCCTAATATATCAGTGTTAATTTTGCCCCTGGATCACCAGAGCAATTTTAAATACACTTCCAGTGGTATAGTCACCCTTGCCACTAGCTCTTTCCACCTACAGTACTTTCCAGATCAAAAACTCCCAGATGAATGTGGTCTCCAGGAGAAAAACAAATATCCTTCTTTCTGCTTTAATCAAATATTACATTCTTAAACAATTGTATGTATATGAATATGAATGAGTGTCCTCATTTTTCTATGATGATAACAGGCAGTTTTCCCTTTTCAGCACAGATTTAAAGCCATCTATAAATGAACAAAAATGAGAAAATGCTCATTAGCAAGTATTAATTAAATAATTGTATTTGTTTAAGACATTATCTTCAAATTTACAATCTTTGTGAAAAGCAGATATTTAACATCAATCCATTTATATAATAAGCTCAATTAAAAACCCATGCAATTTTAATTATTTAGGGAAAATATAAGAAATCAATAGAGAAAAATGCATTTTAGATTATATAATGAGTATAGTCCCCCAAATTCTACTACTACAAAAGCACCACTAGACTTGATTTCTGTTGGTTTTAGGGCTAATCCTTAACTTTTCTCAACTTCTTTCTATGTCATGAGAGATAGATGGCTATAAGCAGAAGAAAAAATTAACAATGGTAATTTCAAAATTCTTATGCAATATATACTTAAAAGATTATAAAAAGTAATAGAGTCACTCACAATTTAAAGAAAGATTTTACATTCTCTAGTAAGGAGTTAAATTTTGCAGAAATGAACACATTAGGCATTAATTAACTTTTAAAATTGGTTCTTCACTGTAATCTGAGAAAACTTTAGAGGCCCCCTGTCCATAGTGAATAGGCCAACACACAAACTAGAACTTCAATATAGTCACTTAAATGTCCAGTAGGAGCCAATGGTGTTATGCAAGGGCCTCCTTTACCTCTAGAATATTATGTACACAAACAGAATCTGATGCAATGTGAAAAGAGGCAGGCTTACATTCCTTTAACATAAGCAAAAACATACTTCTTCATTTTAGATGAGGAACTGATGCACAAAAAGCAATTTTAACCTTAGGCACTACTTTTATAGCAGAGTCAACCCTAAAATATGGCTTACTCTTAACCTGATTTTAAAAGTAGAAGTTCATGACCCTGAGGGTCAATATATATTGAACTTTTAGACAATATCATTTTGGTTACGGACATACTTTGCATCCATGCATTAACTTTGCTGGTTTATTGGTATAATGACAGATAGGCTTATTATGTTCTGCTATTAAACTTTTAAAACTACCCTATTCTTAAATGTAGCTATTGTTTCATGAATTTAAACATTATTGAAAGAAAATTGTCTATTGAAAGAAGATGTCTAAGGAAATGTCTAATTTACTGAAGTTTCAGAAGAATTAGCCAAGGTCAGAGTTAAAAGAGGAAGGAGCCAGTGTCAGGGATGGAATATTTTGGTTTACAGGAAGGTCAAGGCCATTCAAGTAGGAGATCCGGCATTTCCTTTGCCCAATAAATTGTAAGAAGATCTTTCTGTGTGTCCTTTCTCGATCAGTCGTACAAAGAAATTATCTCACTCATATTCTTTTTGCATTACATTTCACTACTAGGATGCTACTCTTAGAAATTTTAAATAATAGAAATGGTAACACTGGAGAAGATTCCAAATGTAGTTTCGTCTTTAGAAAAGCAAACAATGCTACCTTACTAAGTTTTGCTCCAAAGGAGATTTTTAAAACAGTTGGCAGGATTTGCAAAATGCTGTAGCTGCACTTTAGAAGTGTGGTTTCTGAAACCTCACATAAATACAGATAAACTTTTATTCATCCTCCACAGTTTACTAACCATTCAGAAAGGGGTATTTAAGAGCCCAGCAACTCTCACACTGCAGTTTCCCGATGCAGCATTTCTCCAAGGGTAAACAGAAATAATTAAGGTAATTATCATTTGGGTCCTGTGGCAGCAAAACTCATGCTCATTT
Organism: Dinomys branickii; assembly: GCA_004027595.1. Classification (NCBI taxonomy): domain Eukaryota; kingdom Metazoa; phylum Chordata; class Mammalia; order Rodentia; family Dinomyidae; genus Dinomys; species Dinomys branickii. The sequence goes on along the minus strand of PVLD010003380.1, from coordinate 108,044 downwards.
TAAGTGGTGGGTGTTCAAAAGGATGTTTGAAAAAGCATGGATTTACCTGAACCACAGTTTCATAAGGAAAAAAGAAAAAATATGTATCTGCAGCAAGATTTTTACAAGCCTGCAAGCAGCCTTTCCTGCCCACGTAAATAGTTTCACCACTGAAGCACTGAGCCATTGGCTTTTTCCAATAGTTTATTTCTAAGCAAAAGAAAACAATACTTTCTTTCCCTCCAGAAGGCAGCATGAAGGCTGATAATTAGTGTCTATAGGTGGCATTAGAGACTCCACGGGGTCAAATGTGCTGTACTCTGGGTAGGGTATCAAATTAACCTGAGATGGCAGCCTGCTACGGACTGCAATATCCCAGGAACACCCCCAGCCTATTTTGTATTGCAGGATGAGGAATTTGAAGGACTATTAAACACTCTGTAAAATCCTAACAGCAGATCAGCATAAAGCTGTATAGTGCAGGTGTTTCTGTAATTGGAAAAGTGCTCTGTGTTCAGTGGCCCCTCCAATTCACCCTCTTCTTGAGCACTCCTTTGGGTTTCACAAAGCAATTCAGGAAACCTATGTGCTGACTGGACTTTTCTGAGAATTTGGGCCTCCACATTTTGTGTAAAATCAAGAGAAGGGTTTTGTTTTTCTACCAACCTTTCTTTACTTGAGGAGCTGGCATTCCTGTTGAAAAGATATGCAATTACAATCTTTTGCACAAGTCACTTTGAAATAAAAGATTCAAAGTACATGAAAGATTCACACATGACAGATTAAAGGATGTGTTGTGCACATAATATTTAAAATATCACAAGCCCCTTTATTTTGGAAACCAGTTTACAGTTTTGAGCTAACAGCATTTGTAGAGTGGTCCATACATTAATTCAAATAACATGGTTAAGTGTTTTACTGAGCGCTTCCTTTAATGAAAATATCTTCGATTGCTGGCTACTGCCTTAGTTTCTGTTATTTTTAAAGATGATAGAAATTATAAAAGCCAGGGCAGGCAGACTGTGGTTTGGGCATTTAGCAGGTTTGGTGCTTGCTATTTGGTGTGTCGTCTTCTCAGCTATATAGCAATTTGTCTGGTGAGCTATGTTGTCTGACTGCCACCAGAAGCATGTGTTTATCATTCTTCAGTAAAGTCTCCAATTTGCCGCATTGCTAAACTTCCTCCTTTTACAGCTGCCGGTGCTGAGTCTATGCAGCAAATGGTTCTCTTGCGCAGCTCTCCTGGCACACTTTTCCACTTGAGGGCTGAGCACCTTAGTGGTACCGAACTGTTCCTCATAGAATGGCTTTCTCTGAAAACATGCTTCAGCGGCAGAACTCTTCACTATAGAGAGGCTGTTTACTGAAATAATCATTTGCTCAAATGCAGGCTTATGATGAATAACAATAAAAGGTGCAGATCAAAGACTCCAAACGTGAGGACATTAGAAAGGCAAGAACTACTGCAAACTCCCCAATTTACCCTTCTAGAGATGACACAGCAAAATCTGAGACCACACTTCTGATTTGTCATTTGAATAATCAACTATAAACAGTCAGAGAATTGGAAGGTAATTTATACCTTGTCCCCAAAGAAGAAATAAAATTTTAAAAAAATGTGTCACTTATATAACATGGAGGATTTTTCAAATATGGGAAATCAGACTGTTGCCACACAAAACTCTTCAAGACATCCCATGAACAGCTTTATTTTTTTATAAGCTATTACAAGTGATATATTACAGAAGGTTAATAATATACATGAACTTAATAATAATGAGATTCTTCACCAGGAAGGTCATCTTGTTGAGTGTATGGAATATTATGGTAAGATTATAAAAACTCCTTGTATTTTATACCCCATTAATCAATGTAGTAAAAATCAAATTATAGGATCTGAAATATTGTTCAAAGCTGAAAACAGCCTTTGAAGGTTGATCTTATCATTTTTGTCATTTGTATCGTGTAAATATGCATGTGTATATTGACATATGCCTGATCTGTCCATTAACACAATATTGAAGGTATACTTATATGTTACATATCATTGTAGGACAAAAGATTAATTTCATTATTATAGATGCTACGTCATTTTAAAATAGCGCTTTACTGCCATTTTCTTATAACCAGCAAATGTATCATTTTTAATCAATTAACTACAGTTTTATCAAAATCTACACACTGAGTGAAAAACCAAACAGGATAAATGAGAAAAGCTAAGGTCATAGACATTTTAACATGCATCAGATTTGTAGCAGCACTGATAATACTGTAGTTAATGCTAAGATATATAACCTTTAAAGGATAATAAAATTTTTAAAAATTCGTCATCTCAGAGTAACAATCCTAATTGCGATGAGATTTTTAAAAGGAAAAATTAGATAAGAAGTGTTTTCTAGTGTTACACTTACAACTCAGGTATGCTTCATTTAGCACAATTGTTGGATTCTACTATAGCTATTTCTGTTATTTTATGATAAATTATTCATAAGTTAAGTACCTCAGGGAGGATTACTAATTAAAGGAATCATAATGAATTTCCTTGTTAATATAAAAATTAACTAAACTCTTCTTGTTAAATGAGATTATGGTTATAAAGTTAATTGTAATGCTAATTTAAATCTTGAAAAGACATCTTTTAGGTTGAATTATGTGCCGGGTAACATTCTGATCAACAACAGACTGCATATATAGTGCTCACTACATTAGCTTATACCTCCCACTGGCATTAGCCGTAGTGCTCTTCGTTTGTGTAAATACACTCTGTGATGTTCATACAATGATAAAATCCCCAAACGGTTCATTTATAAGGAAAAACCCCTGTCATCAACAGATGCACGACTATATGTTTATGGTTTGTGTTACTGAAGAACCTCAGCAGGTTGATATACAGTGGACTGGTCACTTAAAACACGTGACAGTCTTAGTCCCTCACGTTCTGTTATCCAAGAGAAACACATTATTCAGTAACATGGTAGCTTCGCAGGACCAGCGCTGAATTTATTTATGGTTTTTAAGCAGTTTCACCTAAATTTTACTTGTTTGTAAAAAAACCAAGATTTGAAAAAGTCAATAGACATCATAAGCTTTGTCTTCTTCTTAAATATATAATTAAGAATTCAGAAATAAGCGAATATTGAAGACACAGATGGTTGAATAATAATAAAATTTTTTTTTAATTTCAAAAATATTCTTTGATACCTATACATGCACATACAGAGAAATATGTAATATGCATTTAAAATGTCTTATAAATAGGTCCTTTCTCCTGTGTGATGAGAAATAGAGACAGAATTGTATGTAGTTTTGTAAATGGTGTACTTTATTTAATATGTTTCTTCCATTGTTAATTGGGAGAGTTTTCTGAAAATTTACTGTGATATTTGTGTTATAGTTTGTAGAACAGGACACACAAAAGGGCATCATAAGGAAAGAATCACGTAAGGAGAGTAAAACGCTAGATTCATTGAAAACAAAACAACATTGAGAACACAACAAAAATTTAAGACGAATAAAAACATAGCAAAATTGCAGATTCACAATCATATATGTCATTTCTTACATTAAAATAAACTGAGTCTAGTTTTAGTCTTCAGCATGTGGAAAGTCAGTTTTCTCAGCACCACTTATTACAGAGGCTGCCTTTCTTCCAGGGAGCATGTTTGGCTCCTCTGTCACGGATATGGTGGCTGAATTCACAGTTGTGCTTGCATCTTCTATTCTGTTCCACTGATCCTCAGGTCTGGTGGGTTTTCTGTTTGTTTGTTCTGTTCTGTTTTGTTTGCCATGCTGATTTTGCCACAGCAGTTTGTACTATAATTTCAAATCAGGGATGGTGCTGCCTCCTGCCCTGCTTGTGTTGCTCAGGATGCCTTTGCTGTTCTAGGCCTCTTCTGCCTCCCAGTGTAGGAAACTAAAACAGTAAATAAGATCGAAAAGCTCAAATAGATGTTATGAAAGGGAAACAAGCAATTAAAAAGAAAAGAACAGCTGGGATCCGGGTAGGAGACAAGAAGGATGGAAAAACAATTTTTCTAAAGAAAAACAATATGTATACTCAAGATACCTAAGATAATTTTACTAATAATTTCTATTAGATTTTGGAAAGGAACAGTTAGAGCTTATATTGTTTGATCAAATTTGCGTGCCTCTATTTTGTAATCTGAGAAAATACTGTTTAAATTTATTTTTATGTTTTTATTTTAAAGAGAAGACAAACATCATAAAATTTTGAAACAAGCATGTAGGAGAGTAACAATAGTACATTGTGAGCAACTACTTTGAAGGAAACAATATGCAATATAATAACCATTGTTAATTTCCTAATGTGTTGTTTTGAAATTCTGCATCATTTTAATGGTTTTTTCTCTTTAAAATAAAAACAATAAATAAACTGAGCATGCTATGCAAAAAGAAGATATAGTTACTATAAATAAAACTGGCATGAGTTAATGTATTTAAAATATTTGATTTAGCTATATTTTATTTAAAGTAATGTACTTTTAACTATAAAGAAACTCACAAGTAGAATGCAGAAAGAGAAAATAAATAGACCAAGGCATTATTAAACACATGAAAAGTTGTATATTATTTTTTTAAAAAGCAGACTTCAAAAATAAAGGCAAAATTTTCATGATAATGAACAAGTAACCACAAGCAATCTTAAAAGCATCTAATAACTGTTCTATAATTTGAGGCAAATCCGGCAGGAAGAAGGACAGAAATTTCAATGCTGTCCATAATTGTGGATTACTGGAAAACAGAAAATATAAATAATAATATAGAAAAATTGAACAATACTATTAACTGAACTGATGTGGCTTGCAATTCTAGAACATTACTTCAGAATATACAGTTTTCAAATGAACATGGGATTTTTACCAAGATAAATAATAGATTAATTGATAAATCACATCTTAATAACTTTTAAGGGCTCAAAATTATTTAGAAGTATATGTTTTGATTCTCTTACTACTGTAATATTATACTAGATACTTTAGACAATGAAATACCTAGAAAATCCCCAGATATTTAGAAATTAAACAATGGGCTTCCAAATTATCTTGATCAAACAAGAAAGCACCAGAGAAATTAAAACACATTTTGTGCTGAATTAATTTGAATCATAAATTAGAATAAGAGTCTGAAATGAATGATCTAAACCTGTTCCTTAAAAGGCTACAAAATGAGGGAGCAGATTAACAAGAAAGAGATCAAAGAGAGGATCCAATAAAACTGATAGTGGAAATAAATAAGGTAGAAAAGTTGACAATGGGGAAAATTACCAATGACAAATTTAATGCTTTGAAAATATTAATGAAACTGGTCAATGTTTAGCAAGATTGATAAAGAATTAAGAAGCAAAATTATTGAGCAATATGAAGAAAGAAGGGTTAAACTATATATCATATAAACACTAAAATCTTTATTCCAGTTCAACAAATTAGTTGAAAAATCCCTTTTACAACACTAATAGAACTGACACTTCAAAATATAGAACAAAATTTCTCTGCAGATTAAATTCATAGGATAAAATGTTATGATTGGTTTCACTTGTAAATTCTATCAACCATTTCAGGAAGAAGCAATCTTTTCATGATGAAATAGCACCAACCTTAAAAACTCTTTCTCAACATAGTGAAGGAAGGAAAAAATGATAATTTGTTTAATGGGCCACCAAACAGTTGTTGGAAATGTAATTACAGAAAGGTAAAAGAAGTATCTGGCAAGAGTACAAACTCAAAAATCTTGAAGTAAATAAGAAAATAGAATATAGCAATAGATCAAAAGCAACTATCGCATGAGTTTGGTATCTAAGTAATATTAGTTTGTTTTTTAAAGTAAGATTAGTTAAACATTGAATTATCAACCAATGTAATTCTTCATACTAACACAATAAAGGAAAAATAGACCTTCAAAAGATGGCAAAAACTGATTTTTAAACGTCATACTAATCATTAGGAAAAATGTGAAATTTGTTGAGGATAGATAAAGGAAATCAACAGAAAAGTTAAAACTACACTATTTTTTATTTTAAAGAGAATAATAAAAAAGAGCAATAGCAAATAACTACTACATAGACAAAAACAAAACAAAGCAAAAACAATAAAATTGATACAGGGTTTCAGAAAAAATGACAGGAATAACAGCAGGTGTTAAGTTACATATTGTTATCTTCAGTGAAGTTGCTCAGATTACAACATGTAAGCATGCAAGATTGATAAATCATTACAGAGAATAAAAACTAAAAACAAAAAAACATTAGAAATAATACAGTTTCCCTAGACAAGATGGTAGGAATTCACCAATATTGTGTATCGTTGACTTCAAGTAAGTTGTTCAGGTTACCAGATATAAGCATGCAAATTTGGTAAAAAAAATTAGGTATTAACTGTTTCTTTCAATAAACCATTAGACGTCAACAGTACAGTTATCCCAGTTAGTTTCCCTTCCTTCTTTCTTTTTCTCCTTTCCCTCATCCCAGCTGTTCCTTCCCTTGAGCAATTTCTTTCCCTTTCATATCATCTGTTGTAAATTTTTGGTATTTATTTTTTCAAGTTCTTACACTAGGTAGACAATATGATGTTTACACATGGGGGTCCGATTTATTTCACTTATGAGTATGGTCTCCAGTTGCATTCATTTACGTATAAAATGGATGCAGCTAGAGACTAAACTACACTATTAAATGATATAATCTGGACACTTAGAGAAAAGAGAAAGTCTGAAAATAAAATTATGATAAAAGATGAACCAGGCAAATACTAACCACAATAAGCCAGTAGTACACCATTAATATGAGGTGAGGGCATCATTAAAGTAGATCAGTATATAATTAGGAAATAACCCATTTAAGAAGAGGTTATTAGAATTTTAAACCTACATTTTGAATCAGCAAATTGTTGCTACTAACAAAATGTCCAGAAACTGTGTGATTTCTCCTAGTGATCTATTTAGCCACATTTCAATGGAGTGATGGCTTCGTCTGGAGTCACCTTTACGATGATGATTCTCAGTTTGAGTGACAAGAGTGAGTATGTCACCTATCTTTCATCAAACAGCAAGTTTCTTAACCTAACACTGCTAACAAAGATCCCCAGAGTAGCGAAAAAGTGAAGAACAAGCAGACTGCTGATTTTCATTTCTGCTTTTGTCATTCTACCAAATATCTCATTTGTCAAAACTAGTCATATGGATGGAGCAAAAGACTCTATCCTCAGTGAGCAGAGGAGCTTCGCCATCATGTGGGAAGGGTAGAAACGCAGGGGAGAACTGTAGCCATTTTTATAATCTACTGCAACACATTTGGGAATTTGGTTTTAAAGTACATAAAGCAAATATTGGAAGAATTGCAAGCAGATATTGAAAATTCTAAAAGGAAATTATAAGATATATTTTGATAAATTATATCTATCATTTAAAAATTATAAAGATGATTTAAGTGACACAGTGAATAAAAAACAACTCAATGAAAACAACATGTTCCACTTAATCAAAACAAGTATATATTCTGAAGCACTGTCTTGGTTACTTTTCTCTTGTTGCTGAGACAAAATACCCAATGCCTAAAATTAAGGAAGGGAAGGTTTATTTAGCTTACAGTTTGTGGAGGTTTCAGTCCATACTTGGCTGGCTCCAAGGCAGAGGGGCTCATGGCAGAGGGCAGTGGTTCATGGTTGCAGAAGAGAGCAAAATGGAGGAGTAGCAGAGGGAAGAGCTTGCAAATTACCTGCCCCAGGGTGGGTATAGCACTCACACCCATGAATCAATCATAAACTCTAGAAGCTTGCCCCACAACTGCATGAGGCTTTGGGGGGACATACAGACACAAACCGTAATATTCCACCCTTGGACCCCCAAAGATTCATGTATATCCCTTTGCACAAAAGACATTTTAGTCCATCTCTAAGAGCTGCCAAAGTCCAACAGTTTCAGCATTGCTGAAGAGTCTAAGTCCCAAGTCTCCTCTTGAGATTTAAGGCAAATTCTTAGCTATGAGCACCTGTACAAATGAAAAGTTAGACACTTCCAACATTCACTAGCACAAAATAAGCAGTTTCATTCCAAAAGTTACACAGAGGGGGATACAAAGCATTGGGACCAAAGCAAGTCCAAAGTCCATCAAGGCTAATATTATGTCCTATAGTTTCATTTCCAGCATCTGAAGCAATCTGTGGCACATTGTGAGCTCCAAAGGGCTTGAGTGACCCACCCCTATGGCACTTCCGGTGGTTACAGCGCCCACGGCTTCTCTCTTGGGCCTGCCTTGCTCCCTCCTTGCACCTTTCCTCAGAAAATCCATATTCCTGGCTTTTCCAAACTTCTGTGGTCCCCACTACACCTTTTGATTCACACTCACAGCTTCACACACTGCCCTCTCAGGGGCACACTGGCTGGCCTCCCAGGCCTTCTGACATCTGGGTGGAAGCCTTCTTTTTTTGTTTGTTTTTTTTTTGTTTGCTTGTTTGTTTTTTTTGGCGGTACTGGGGATTGAACTCAGGACCCTGCGCCTGCTAGGCAAGCGCCTATTCCACTGAGCTATATCCCCAGCCCTTGGAAGCCTTCTTAACCTCAGAGCTCTTGCATTCTGTGTGCACCTAAAACCACTGCCATGTGGATGATGCCAAGGTCTGCTGCCACCTGGAGCAGTAGCCAAGCTTTCCTCTTTCTCGGCCTTGGAGTTAAGTGCCTGGATCACTGCATACTCTGAATCCAGTTCTGAGGAACAAATTCTCTATGCCGCCTCAATTCTGGAATCTGGTGCAGCCACTGCAGCTGTTCTGGAACATGGTGCTCTGCTGCTTTCTTCTCAAAGCGAAGTCTTTCACTTTGGCAGGTTTGAGGCTGCAAAGGGTAGAGACTTACTGCTCCTAGTGATGCCCTCAGGCCATCCTTTGTATTCTCCTGTTCATTCTCAGCAATTGAAATCTCCTCAGTTCTATCTTTGTGGTCCACAGTTTACGGTAGCTTTTGTCATGGCCAAACTCAATGTTTTAAATCATTCTGCTGGGCTCTTTGCTCTTGATTCTCAACATAAATTTGGCTAAAAGCCCACAACAATAGCCATGCCACAGCCCCAACATTCAACTGCCTTGAAATTTCTTCTGACTGATTAATTAGTTCAGTGCCATGAATCTTAGTCTAAGCAAAGTCTCTGGACACAAGCAAAATTCTGACAAACTTTCTGTCAGGCCATAACAAACATCATCTGGAATCCAACAACCAATGTAGACCTTCTTATCAGAAAATTCCCAAACCCTGTCTTTACTGGCAGGATTTCTATTAGCTTTCTGGTCTTTTGAGCTCTGACCAGAATCTTCCATACAAAACAGTCAAAGGTGTTCCAGCTTTACTCTTTGAAGTGACATCTCCAAACCTTTCCAAACACTTTGCACAAGCCATTTCTAAAGACTCTCGAACCACATGGTCAGGTATACTTACAGGAACTACCCTATTTCTCTAGTAGTAAATTCTGTCTTGGTTACTTTTCTCACATTGATGAAACAAAATACCCAATGCCCAAAATTAAGGAATGAAAGGTTTATTTAGTTTATAGCTTGTGGAGGTTTTAGTCCATACTTGGCTGGCTCCAGGGCAGAGGGGCACAGGGCAAAGGATAATAATTCATGGTGGCAGAAGATAGCAAACAGCAACAAGAGCAAAATGGAAAAGTGACAGCAGGAAGAGTTTGCCTCTTTCCCTTCCTCATACTGCATGCAAACTACCTGCCCCAGGGAATGTGTAGCACTCATGCCTACGAATCAGTCATAAACTCTAGAAGCTTGCCCCATGATTGCCTGAGGCTTTGCTTTCACATGTACATCTGATTTATTTCACTTATGAGTATGGTCTCTAATTGTGACCATTTACCTATAAAATCCTCAAATTTTTCTTTATACCTGAGTAATATTCCATCATGTAAAAGTGCAACAATTTTTTTTGTCTAATCCTCAGAGGATGGACATTTGGTTTGCCTCCATGATTTAGCTTTTACAAATTGTGCTGCTATAAACATGGGTGCACATATGCCACTATGATATGATGTTTTCAGATCTTCTGGGAAAATATCCAGAAAGGGAATAGCTGGGTTAAATGGTACCTCTAGACCTAGTTTGCTGAGGAATCTCCAAATTAATTTTCACAGTGGTTTCACCAGTCTGCATTCCCACCAGCAGTGGAGAAGAGTTCCTATTTCTCCACAACCTCACCAGCATTTGCTATTGGTTGATTTCTTAATGCTAGCCATTCTTACTGGGGTGAGATGAAATCTCAACGTTGTTTTAATTTGCATTTCTCAAATGACTAATGATGTTGAACATTTTCTCATGTATTTATTTGCCATTTGTATTTATTTATCTGAGAAGTTTGTATTCATCTCAGATGCCCATTTTAGGATTGGGTCTCTGAATTTGGGGAGGTTGATATTTTTTAATTATTTATGTGTTCTAGATAGAAGACCCTTGTCTGAGAGACAGCCAGTTAAGATTTTTTTCCAAATTTGTGGGTTTTCTTTTTACTCTGCTGGTGATTTCTTTAGATGTGCAAAAACTTTTCAGTAAGATGAGGTCCCAGTTGTTGATTCTTTGAAGTGTTTTCCTTGCAGTTTGATTTTTGTTCATGAACTCTCTGCCTACCCATATGTCTTGAATATTTTTACCTACTTTCTCTTCCAATAGATTTAGTGTTTCTGTTTTAATGTTGAGATCTGTGTCCATTTTGATTTGAGTTTGGTGCATAGTGATAGACTTGGGTCTATTTTCAGTCTTCGGCAAGAGGTGAGCCAATTTTTCCAGCACCATTTATTAAAGAGGCTATCTTTCTTCCAGTGAGCTTGTTTGGCCCCTTTGTCAAAGATTAGGTGGCTGAGGGTATTTATGGTTGCGGCTGCATCTTCCAGTCTGTTCTATTGATCCTCAGGTCTGTTTTAAAAAAGGCTAAAGCCAGTACCCAGCAGATTTTATTACAGTAGCTTTGTAGCATAATTTCAAGTCAGGGATTGTGATTCCACCTGACTTATTTTTGTTGCCTAGGATTGCTTTTGCTATTCTGGGTTTCTTCTGGTTCCGGATGAATTTAAAGAATGTTTTCTCTAGATCTGTGAGATGTGCTAATGGTATTTTGATGGGAATTGCATAGAATCTGTACAACAATTTTGGTAGTATGGCCATTTTCACAATGTTGGTTCTTCCTATCCATGAGCAAGGAATATTTTTCCATTTACTGAAGTCCTCTTGAATTTTTTTTGAGAGTACTGTAGTTTTCATTGAATAGATCTTTTACTTTTTTTGTTAAATTGATTTCTAAATATTTCAGGTTTTTGGATGCTATTGTGAGAGACATGGTTTTCTTAATTTCTCTCTCAGTCAGTTTGTTGTTTGTGTACAGGAATGCCATTGATTTTTGGGTGCTGACTTTGTATCCAGCTACACTGCTGAATTTGTTGATTAATTCAAGGAGTCTTCTTGTGGATTTTTTGGGGTCTTATATGTAAAGTATCATGTCATCTGCAAATACTGATAACTTGACTTCTTCCTTTCCTACCCTTTCTCCTTTCATTTCTCTCTCTTGTCTAGTTGCTCTGGCTAATGCTTCCAGAACTATGTTGAACAGGAGTAGTGACAGCGAACATCCTTGTCTTGTTCCTGACCTTAAAGTGAAAGTTTTCAGTTTTGTCCATTTAGTATGATGTTGGCTATTCATTTCTCATAGATGGCTTTGATCAGCTTCAGGTAAAGGCCATCTATTTCTGTTTTCTCTAGGGTTTTCAAACATGAATGCATGTTGGACTTTGTCAAAAGTGTTTTCCTCATCTAGTGAGATGATCATGTGGTTTTTGTCTTTGGCTTTATTGATATGGTGCATTACATTAATTGATTTGCATGTATTGATCCATCCCTGCATTCCTGGAATGAATCCAATCTGCTCATGGTGTATAATTTTCTTTACGGTTCACTGCATTCTATTTGTAAGCATTTTATTGAGTATCTTTGCATCTATGTTCATTAGGGAGATTGACCTATAGTTCTCTTTCTTGGTTGGGTCTTTCTCCGGTTTTGGTATCAGTATAGTACTTGCCTCCAGAAATCAGTTAGGGAGAATTGCTTACTTTTCAATTTCATTGAAAAGTTTGAGGAGTGTTGGCATTAAATCTTCTGTGTATATTTTATAGAATTCTGCTGTGAGTCCATCTGGGCCTGGGCTTTTCTTTGTTGGTAGGTTTTAATAGCATTTTCAATCTCATTAATTGATATGGGGTTGTTCAGGATTTTCATATCTTCTTTACTCAACCTTGGTAATTTGTACATACCTAGGAATCTGTCCATTTCTTCTGAGTTTTCTATCCTATGGGAGTAAAGATTATCAAAGTGGGTATTAATGATCTTCTGAATTTCTGTAGCATCTTTATTGATTTCATCCTCTTTATTCCTTATTGCATTAATTTGAGTATTTTCCTTCCTTTTTTTGACAAGGTTGCCTAGGGGTCCATCAATTTTATTTATTCTTTCAAAGAACCAACTCTGATTCATTCGGGTTTTGAAGTGTTTTCTTTGTCTCAATTGCATTAATTTCTGCTCTAATCTTTATAATTGCCTCTCTGGGCTTTGCTAGTCCTTCTTTTTCTAATAGTTTCAGGTGCAGCATTAGGTTATTTATTTGTTCTCCTTCTCTTTTCCTTATGTGTGAGTTCACCACTATAAATTTCGTTCTGCGAACTGCTTTCATTGTATCCCACAGATTCCTGTAGGTTGTATTTGCATTATTGTTTGTAGCTATTTTTTAATTTCCTCTTTAATTTCTTCTGTGACCCCTCGGTTGTTCAGGAGGGTGTTGTCTAATTTCCAAGTGTTTGTGGAGTTTTTGGAGTTCATTTTGTCAATAATTTCCAATTTCATTGCACATGTCAGATAATATGCATGGGATAATTTCAGTTCTTTAGAATTTAGGGGCATATGCTCTATGGGCCAGAATGTGGTCTATTTTAAAGAAAGTTGCATGTGCAGCTGAGAAAAATGTGTATTCTGATGTTGTGGGGTGGAACACTCTGTATACATCTACTAATTCCATTTGTTCACATACTTGGTTCAGGTCTGTTATTTCTTTCCTGATGTTTTGTCTAATTGACCTCTTTGCATCAAAAGGCTATTTAGGTTTCCTATTACAATAGTGTTACTCATTATTTGGTTTTTCATGTCTGTTAAGATTTGACTTATATAGTTTGGTGCTCCAATATTTGGTGCATACATGTTTAGGATTGTTATTTCTTCTCCTTGCAGCTTTCCCCTAACTAGTATGTAATGGCCTTCTTTTTCTCTTTTGATTGTTTTAGGTTTGAAATTTACACTGTCTTCAAATATAATAGCTATCCCTGCTTTTTTCTGGTTTCCTGTTGCGTGGAAAATTGTTTTCCATCCTTTGACTTTCAGTCTATGGATTTCCTTTTGAGTAAAGTTTATTTCCTGTATACAGCATATTGTGGGATTTTGTTTCTTAATCCATTCTGCCAGTTTGTTTCTTTTGACTGGTGAATTGAGGCCATTTACATTAATGGTTATAACTGATATATGTTGGCTTATCCTTGTCATGCTATTTACTTGTTGGTTTCCAGCTTTTACCATCTGTTTAATTGCTTGCTTTTCTTCAGGATTCCTTTCTATTGTTGTTCTTAAGTTTGTGGTCTCTTTTTTCTCTTTCTAGAATATCGTTTAGTAATTTTTGTGAGGTTGGTTTGGCACTCATGAAGTTCTTCAGTTGTTCTTTGTCATGGAAATATTTTATTTCTCCATTGAATTTAAAGGATAGTTTTGCAGTATACAACAGTCTTGGTTGGACACTATTTTGTCTCAGAACCTGTAATACCTTGCTCCAAGCTTTTCTTGATTGCATGGTTTGTGTTGAGAAGTCTGCTGCGATTCTGATGGGCTTCCATTTATAGGTGATCTGTTTATTTTCTCTAGCAGGTTTTAATATTCTGTTCTTTTGCTGGATATCTGGGATCTTGATTATTATATGTCTGACTGTGGTTTTCTTTTGGTTTTGGCTCGTTGGAGTTCTATTTTCTTCATTTACCTATATCTCAGTTTCTGTTTCCATGCTTGGGAAATTTTCTGCTCTTATTTCTGCAAATATTCTTTTTATGTCAGTTGTGTTGCCTCCTGCTATTTCATTGACACCTATCACTTGAAAATTATTTCTGTTTGCCTTGTCTTGCAGCTGTTGGATTGATTTTTCTTGAATTCTTGATGAGTTTTGGAGATCCTCCTTTCACGATCACTAGCCGTCATGCTATTTTCACAATCTCACATTCTATCTCCAGCTTTATTCAAGCAGTTTTGTAAGCTTTCAATGGAACTTTTGATTTCCTGGAAGTCTCTTTGAGTCTGTTTTATGCATTCTAGTTCATTCCTAAATTGTTCATGTAATGTTTCCACTGTTGCCTTTGTTCATATATTTTTTTATCTGTTTCTTCTCTAGACGTGTGGAGCATTTCTTTCATTATTATTGTCATTTCGTTTTTTTGTCTGAGAGATTATTTCTGATCTGATCTCTTCTTCAGCCTGATGGAGTTGTTTCTTTACTTCAGATGAGATCATTTCAGAGATTTCAGGCATGGGGCTTCCAAGTTCTCCTATGTCATTGTCTCTTGGACTTGTTGTGTGTGAAGCTGAGTTCTGAGACTGCATTTTGCTCCTATGTCTTGTCATTCTGGAGGTCAGATGAAAAGTGCTGAGCTACAAGCTACCTAGGCAGCTCACTGAAGAACTCTAGGGACCCTAGTTTACCTGAATATTAAACTTATCCCAAGATTGTGGCAGGCCATGGACCACTGGGCCTACCATCCCCAGGCAATTGCTGGGGTGCATGGTTCAGACCACACCTGAGATGGTGGGGGAATTCTGGCCTTCAGTATCAGGGTCTCCAGGTCATGGATGGAAAGTGTATGGGCCTCAGCCATGTATCCAATGGTTGCCAGACAGGGGCCGCTGCTCAGGGTTCTTCAAGTAGCTGGTCAGGTGAAGCAGGCCTCACCTCCCAACCTAGAGCACCACAGAGTCTGGGGCTGCTCCCTTGCAGGAGGCCTCACCTCCCAATGGAGAGTTCCACAAAAACTGGGCTGCTTACGTGCCGCAGGCCTCACCCACCAACAGAGAGTTCCACAAGCTTAAATTTCATTTATAAAATGGAATCTGGTTTAGAATCATGGCATTGACAGCAATATGCACTAATATTTATATTTTTCACTACTAAGTGCAAGCAGTAATGTAATAAAATATAATATTACTTGATGAGGTACTTGATGAAACAGTTGAAACTGTCAATTTTATTGAAACTCAACTGTTAAGTATATGACTTTTTCACAGAATTTCATTTTTACCTATAACAACTTAAATTTTAGGGTGCTGGGGATAAAACCCAGGGTCTCACACATGCTATGTTTGCACTTTACCATTGAGCTACTCCTTCATCTCAGTCCCGTCAGGTTTTAATTGTGCCCAGGGTCTTGTGTTCCATTCCTCAAAACTCCCACTCCTTCCATATTCACTGGCATCCAAGAGAACTGTAATCTCCATATTTATTTACCATATTGATATCAGTTTACTCTGTGGTGCATATGGAGGCCACGGGGGATCACCACTAGCTTCTTACAGATTCAGCAAGATACTCAAAAGTCTATAGTTGTAATTTGTCTAGCATCTGAATGCTTTCTTTCAGAAGAGGAGTTTGGAATATTTACTAGGCCATTCTGATAGAAATATAAATCTAGACTACAGCATTTAGTTATTTCCTAAAATAATTTCTAAAGTATTATGTAATATCTAGTTTTACAGCATTTGATATTTTAATCAAAGGATATTTGTTAACTACAATTACTTGGTTTATAAAGTTATTTCATTAGAGTTAGAAAGACTTAGAAACTGCTTAATTTCAGGCAACCAGACAGAGGAAAGGAAAAGTACTGTTTTAGGCATCTGGGACCTAGAAAATAAGGTTCATTGTGTACCTGCTTTGCAGAAAAGATGAATTTATACAGCTGTGAACAAAACCACTATAGTTTCCAAAACTCCTTCATTTTCTGAAATAGTCTATGTTTTTACTTTGCTCTGAGTCACACAGCTCATGAGAACGAAACAAACATTCCAGCTCTCCCCTACTGTATTGTAAACTACATGATTTGTTGAAAATTACAGTGCTGACAAGGCTGATCGGATTAGAACGCTGACACATGGATAATCCAACTGTTTCTTTTAGCGCATTCAGCTCATGTGGTTTGGTGTAAACACTGTAATATCACCTGCCCCCCTCTGCATGCCTATTAAGAAATACAAATGAGTCCTAACTTACTTTGACTGTAATGGTATAGCTTCTACATGTTGTGTTGTGTTGGCATTCCTTATTTCCAGTCAAATTATGCCCTCCTGAAAACTTCAACTTCCTTGATGGACCTTTTGTTTTTCAGTGAATGGCTGGGGAGTTTATCTGATTTCAGTCAATGAGAGTGGCCCATCCACTGCATGCTCAATTGTGGTGAAGAAATAATTAGGTAATTATGAAGTCAGAGTATTCCCTTTATAATACTGTTACTGTAATCAAACTCTGGAACTTTTGGGGTTTACTTTCTAAGGTTATACTGTGTTTCCAGTGAAATGTGTTGACTTTGAAAATTCCATTTAAAAAAAATATTTGAATGAATATAATATGCATAATAACATAGTGCGCTAAAAGAATATGAAAACATTTACTGCATTAGCTAAATGTTTCTTTCACAATTAATCGAGTATGGATAGCTCAAAGATGTTTTCAAACTAGGATATATGTCATATTGCATATTAGTTTGACTAGGGAGTTGGCTCTATTGAATTTTTATGTCTGCATATGAGAGAAGTGTCTTTTCACACTACAGTGAAGCACCAAGCCACTTCTCCTCCTCACTGAGCTGCAGAATCTCCCCATCCAGCTCAGGCTTCTAAGCAAGCTCTGCTATACAGGCCTTTGGGAACTTTTAGTACCATTTTGTTTTTATGAACTCAGCAGTATGTTTAAATGTTTATCGTTGTAATTTATGTAGCATCTGGGTATTTTATGACAGAAAGACATTTCAAAATCAGTGTTCTTTCATTCTGATGGAAATATAGTCTAGGTAATTTGTTTTGGAATAATTTTTTAAATGTAATTTAAGGGCACATATACACTGATGGAACCACTTGTGTTAGCTCTTTACAAGGCTTCCTGCTTGATTCCTTGTATGATCAGACACGCTACTGTAGTGCTAATGCACCCCAAGTAAGCATTCTAATGGTGCTGCAGTACTGATTATGGAAGGCCTGCACCCGTAGGTTTACTGTGGATGGAACTATTGCTCACCGCCCCTCAGCGGCGGGCCAAAAGCCCTGATTCTCAGTGTGCCCATTTGACAACAAGAGCTTCAGGGGATGAGTGGGGTAAAATGAGGTCATGAGGTGGGATGCAAATAAATTATGCCTTTCTTTTTTTTTTTTTTTAAGCTTTTCTTTTTTTAATTCTAAAGATAAAAAAACTAACAAAACAACAACAGTGAAGACGAAGTTAAAACAACACAAAAACAACAAAAAGGATATGTGATTTCAAAACAAAATGACAGGAATTAATAGTGGTTGCTACATTACACACTTTATCTTCAGTGAAGTCTCTCAGCCCACCAGGTGTAAGACTGTAAGACTAATCAAACAATCAAAGACAGGAACGAGTACTTAAAAAGAAACATTGAAAATGCTTCACCATACAAGATGGTACGAGTTCAACAATGGTTCTTATGTTATATATTGTTGATTTCAGATCAGTCATTCTGATCACCAGATACAAGCATGCACGACTGGTCAGGAAAAAAGAAAATTTTAAGCATTGACTGTTCCTTTCAATAAACCACAGACATCAGCAATACACCTATTGCTGAGGTGTATTGCTAGGTGTAAATTATGCCTTTCTGAAGAAGAAGAAGAGAGCCAGAGCTAGTGTGAACACCGAGAAAATGTCATGCAGGGCACAGGAAGAGGCGAGCTACCTGCAAGGCCTTGGTGGAAACCCGCCTTTGTCACCATCTTGCCTTTAAACTTCTGGACTTCACAACAGGGCACGAGGATGTTTTCAGCCATCGATTTCAGTGCTTCTCAACTTGTGATACATCAATAGCATACACTGCAGAGAATTTCCTGTGTTTTTAATGACAACAGATACGAAATGATTGCTGTAATACTCTACCCCACTACACTTTTGTGATGAAGGAAGTTAATGGTGCTGTCTCTAGTAATAAAGATGACAACAATCATAATTGTATATAATAAATATTCAACAACACAGTGTAATTGTACAGAATATGTCCTACCATAATAACTAATGTTTCAGAAGTGTTTGTTTCATGCCAGACCATGTGCTTACTTCATCCACTTTTTACTGTAATTACAAAATTATTCTCATTTACTGATGAACAAACTGAGGTCCAGAGATACTAATTAACCTGCAAATAGTGGTAAAGTTAATAAATGTCCTAAATGCAGCACATTCTCTGGGACCACTTGGGAGTAACCCACAGAGGGACATTATCTATCACTTATTTCAAGGCAGAATAAAATTCAGACCCCAAACTCGGTGGGCTCCATGCCTGTATTTGACAGATGACTAAGCAGAACGCCAAGCTAAAGAAATGCTTCCAGGGTAGAAATCTAGAGAGACTCGAAACTAGAAATAAAACCTACATCAACTTAAAAATAAACAAAATTCTTTTCCTCTCCTATACACTATGAAAAGGCATAGATTTTTTTAAATGACATTAAATGGAAGTCATATGATTCTGAAAAATGTGAAATCCATTCAAAAGTCAAACAATAAAAATGCTTGTGACTCACCTTATCATCGTTTATGATATAGGTACATTTTATACAATTGTAAAGGAACACTTAAAATTAACATTTCTGGAATTTGGGAACGTTTTGATTAGTCCTTGTTTGTAGTGTGCAGTGCTTGCCGCTCCTGGTGTGGGGTTGGTGCCGTGCACGGCACATCTTACTTCTTCTTTCCATTCTCTTTCCTCCCCCGCCCCATCCTTCTCCTGACCCCTTCCCGTCTGAGAAAGATCTATCTCTGTAGTTCTAATTATCTGTCTTTTATTTTACTCTTTATTTATAATTTGGGCTCCTCACCTAAGAGAAACCACATAATATTTACACTTGTATGTTTGATTTACCAGTTTAACGTTATTAGAACCGTTTGTGCTTCCATTTAACTTAGTGATTGGAGAGGCGGTATTAGTGAGATATGGAGCCCTAGAAGCAAATGTAAAGGCAAAGTAAGAATTAATTATTCGCAACATGGTAATCAAAATATGGGGAGATACTGATTATTAAGTGCAGACTTAACAATCCGATTTTATGTTTTCAGTTACTAAATATTAACGAATTTATCACTGGAAGCATCAGATTATAAATTTAGTTATTAAGGACATGGGGTTCCTTGAACTCAAGTTTATTTGCTTTTCAGATTCAGTTTAACAATTATTTCACATATTCTTTATCCATATTATCTGACTCATAATGTTTTTCAAGAAAATAATTATAGAAAAGCATACAATTGGATTCTTTAAGGAAAGAAAAGTCCCATGAGTCAGTCCTACAGACAATCAAAATGTAATGTTTTTTACCTTACTTAAAAGACCACATTTTGAAAGAAAATAAAGGACTTTGACAGAATTAAATTTTGCTCTTTTTTGCATGTAGAAAAGTTTTCTGGATTGTTAATGGTTCCCAGACCGCAGAAAGTTTGCTATATGAAAAAAATGTCTTATTAGACCGATACTAAGTCTGCATCTCTCACTCATGGGGCCACTCCCTCTGGGAATGCCATGTGGAATCTATCATGCAGCTATCTGTAAAACATCAAGCAAAAGAATGTGAGTTCATTTATTTTTATATATAACTGAGTCAAATATTTGAAATCTGCTAAATTATAACTAAAATCCAAACCAGGTATAGTCTCTGCATAATATTCTTTGCATAATAAAGAAAATAGGTATAATATCATTGTACTTAATGGCACTAGTAAGCTATTAATCTCCAAAATTTGAAATTTACTATGGTTTCTAAAAGAAAAAGTAATATAAGTAAGAATGCTAAAGTTTTTAACAATATATTAACCATATGCATAAATAGGTATCCAATAATACGTAACCACTGAAAAAAGTATTGCTAAGAATAATATGAAAAATAGTGTTGGTATAACATTGGTAAAATCAATTTGGAAAATATAAATTATATAGACAAAAACATTGTTATATTTTTACACAATGTATTTTTATTTTGCTCGGTGGTATTTTTACTTATGTGGATAACAATGATTATTTGAAATAAAAAATGGACTTTGACTTGATAATTGTGTATTCAAATGTTTAAATTATTACTAAAAGTTGACTATCAAAAAATGTGACTGATAGTATGGCACGATTAAAGCTAAAAGTTAAATGCCAAAATTGAATTATGTCTTGGGTTTTATTACCCCATCAAGTTATTAGTGAGCATGTCAAAATCAAGAGAGAATTTAGTATGTTAATAAGCAATGACTTAAGAGCATTATAAACTAAGTCACCCCTAATTATGAATCACTTTAATTAGGAATTTTTCATTCTTGTTGATTAGGTTTTAAAAAGTTATAACAGGGTTTATGTGAAATAATTTTGTTTCTAAAGAATCCAAAGAAAAATTCCATGGATGAAATTTAGACTGTGTTTCTTACACTAAGAAACATCATCAAAACCAGTGAGTATCAATTTCAGAAAACCCTCCCTTTCAAAGATAAACCCTTCCTTTTAGAAAATAAGTTATTTAAAAATAAGTTATATTTATGAAGGATAAATAGCTATGAACATTGAAATTTTTTGTTTAAAGAAGTTAAAATATTTCACATACAGCTACAATATAAAGAATGATGTATGAATATATATTCTGTAACTATCTATCCTTCATCGAAGAATAGATTTTTTAAACCAGTTCAAAAATCTTTCATCTACAAATATTAGTTTTTGAAAGGGAACTCTCACCTGTGAAAATAAAAGTAGGATTTCTGGAAAGAACATATGTAAATTTTATGTATAATTGTCATTGCATGATTATCTATTTAGACTGGTTAAAAAGTCACTATTATAAAATAACAAAGAAACTTAGAAGTGGGAAATATGAAAGAATTGTCTGAGGATGAAAAGCTATATCTATGTAATCTATCCTGGATCCTTAAATAATTATTTTATAATTCTTCTTGGAATTCTGAAATTGTCAATTCTTTTGAGAGCAGCAGAATTTTGTTTGGAAAATTACTCAACTATAAGATCAGGTACAGCTAGACTGTGTATGACTTTGTGTAATTCTGCTTTCAGTAACTAACTTTTATACTGACATTTTTTTGTAAGGATGGAAGGACAGCCAAAGTATCAGATCATTAACACTGAGAAGCCACAGGAAACAATCTTACAACAGAAACTCTCATTACATACTAGTTATCTCACCCAATTGTTTCAGTAGCTCTTTCCCAAGGTCTAGTTGTAATTTCTTCTTTATTATAAGACTATATCTATCATGTTTCATCCCTATGCATTCACTCACACCTGTTTATAAGGGTGTTGAGATCAGAAATGACATTTACTTTTGCCATTGTAATTTGCTTTCTTCATAGATGGCCCAGCCTTTGCTTGTATCCCATGTGATATGTTCACATGTATTTACAGTTGATTTGATCCCTGCAGCCTTATAGCCTCTAATATGGTCCTTATTTTCCAAATCCATGTGATCAATAATTGTGAATCTACAAGTTAATTAGAATTGGGCAAGGGGCTGAAATTGCAGTAAAAATGTATCATAACCAAATAATTGTGGAAAAACTGCCCTCCTTGAACATTGCCAACTCTCTGGTCAGAAAGTCTGAGTGAGATTACAGAATTTTAATGCCCTGTGGATCACTTTGACTGGGACTGACTGGAGCCTACCTGAAAACCTATTTTTAACACAATTATAATAAATCACTTCAATTACATTGGCTAGTCTGGGAATATTATCTTTAGTCATGAGTATAACAAAAGTTTCCCAAATATTTTGATTTTTTAAATTTTAAAAGTATAAAAACAAAAAGATTAACAAACAGACACAAAGTAGCATAAGAATAGTACAATCAAATCTGAGTTACAGATAATGTGACAGGGAATCAACAATGGTTGCATTACATATTGATAACTTCTAAGTGTATATTCAGTAAAACAGATATAGACATGCAAAATTGATCAGACAATTAATCATCAACTATTCCTTACAATAAAGTGACCTAAGTCAGTAGTACAACTTCTTTTTAAAGTGTGAAAGCAAAAAGAACTACATCAACAACGACAGAAAAAGAAAGAAAAAGAAAAAAAAAGTGAAAAGCATTAACAAAGAGACATAAAGTAGCTCAATAACTGTATAATCAGAATTGAATTATAGACAAAGCAACAGAAAACCAACAATAGTTGTTGCATTGTATATTGATATCTTCAAAATGTATGCTCCGGAGAACAAATGTGGACATACAAGATTGATCAAACAACCAGTCATCAACTATTCCATACCATTAAGTGACATAAGACAATAGTAGAACCATGTTAGCCATCCTGCACATATGTATATACATACATACATACATACATACATTTTTGCCTCTTTCTTTTCTCCTTTCCCTTGTCCCATCTGTTCTTTACTTTTGAACAGATTTCCTTCATGTCTCTTAGTTTATGTTCCCATCCTCAGGTTCTTACCCCAATGACACAATACATTGCCTGCACATGTACCTCTGATTTATTTCACTTATGAGTATGGTATCCAATTGTGACCATTTGCCTACAAAGGCCCCAAATCTGTCCCTCTTTATAGCTGAATAATATTCCATTGTATAAAAATGCCAGTTTTTTAATCCAGTCTTCTGTGGATGGACATTTGGGTTGCTTCCACAATTTAGCTATTACAAATTGCACTGCTATAAACATGCGTGCACACATATCAGAGTGATATGATGTTTTCAGATCTTCTGGGAAAATACCCAGAAGGGGAATAGCTGGTTTGAATGGAACCTCTAGACCTAGTTTGCTGAGAAATCTCCAAACAGCTCTCCACAGTGGTTGCACCAGTCTGCATTCCCACCAGTAGTGTAATAGAGTCCTTATTTCTCCACAGCCTGGCCAGCATTTGTTATTGGATGATTTTTTCATACTGGCTATTCTTACTGGGGTGAGATGAAATCTCAGTGTTGTTTTTATTTGCATTTCTCAAATGACTAAAGGATGTGGAACATTTTCTCATATATTTATTTGCCATTTGTATTTCTTTATCTGAGAAGTGTGTATTCACCTCAGATGCCCATTTCTGGATTGGGTCTTTGAATTTGGACAGGTACATGTTTTTTAATTCTTTGTATGTTCTAGATAGAAGACCTTTGTCTGAGGGACAGCCACAAGAGAAAGCACGTAAAAATCTTGAAGACATAGGAGTAGGCAGAGAGTTCATGAACAAAAATGAAACTGCAAGGGAAACACTTCAAAGAATCAATAACTGGGACCTCATCCTACTGAAAACTTTTTGTACATCTAAAGAAATCACCAGCAAAGTAAAAAGAAAACCCACAAATTGGGAATATTTTAGAGAAACATGGGGAGAATCCCCTGCAGAATGCTAAGCACCTCAGAGATCATGAATTAATTCTGGCTGGAGCAATCAAGCTGGCAAACACTGGCAACATCCTTAATTTTCTAGTTAGAATTCTTTGTGGGTAAGCAGGTTAATCATTGCCATTTAAATCCTCACATCTGTGCATCTTCACAGTGTGGATCAATGACAAATTTTAAAGAAAAAGCAAACAAGATTTACCTCCAGAAAAACACACCCCTTAGAATGATGAGTGGCAAGTCTTACAAAGGCAAGTGCTTTCTCGTGGTGTTCTTATTTTTTATTCTAAAAGGAGAGATCCATGTTTACTGCAGGCAGGAGCGCGTGTCTGCGCATGCTGATCAGTTCTCAGGTGCAGCGTCACTGAACTTGAGAACCCAAAGCTTGCAAAATGGAGGGAAGCAGTTAAGTAAAACCGCTGCAGATTGCAACCACCTGCTCCCAGCCTGCCTCAGTAAGTGCTGGGAGAGAGCTACTGCCAAGCCCTTAGGAAGCAGATCGACCACCGCACTTACTCTCCTGGAATAGCAGTGAGTAATATTTTTCTGAAATTGAAGCACATTTCACTATCAATAGGTCTCATAAGAAGAGAATCATAGTCTAGTCTTAGTAGAGGTTTTGGGCAGAACTACTCAGACAAGAGCTAAAATTATAAACTGTGTTAATAACCTAAGAAAGATAAATGAAAATTATTTTGCCCCATATTACATGTGAGTTGTCACTGGATTGTAAGCTCCATGAAGGTTGACATTTTTTCCTGCTTTGCTATCTCTATCTCCAACATTTAAAAGAAAAAGAAACTTGCTCGTGGGGAGTACTTGAGAAAATAAGTGAGTTACAGTGGAATAAGCGCTTGCCTAGCAAGCGCAGGGTCCTGAGTTTGATCCCCAGTACCAAAAAAAAAAAAAAAAGAAAATAAGTGAGTTATATACTGAGCTGATAAGATTGTTTTCAAATGTGTGTTTTCTCTTTCATTCATATTCTGAATATTTTAGTAGCTTTGTGCTCAGCCACCTATAAATAATAAAATGTTCCTGCCATTTCCCAGTTGCTTTTACAGACAACACATTATTTAGTGTTTATGAAAACTTATCACAACAATTCTAATTTCTTCCTTTACAGATAAACCAACTGAGATTCAAAAGATCAGCCTGATCAACATTCACCTGCCTAGTAAACTCTGGGTTTATGTTTTGAACACACTGCAAGTGTTGATATAATTTAGATATTGGAATGTTAGGGTCATGTCCCATGGTGCAAAATGAAGTCTCAGAGGAGCTACGTGCAAGTACAATTATTTGAAAGATACAAAAGCACAGAAGTAAAAGCTATGAAGACAAAGAAGTAGAGTTCCAGGTAGCCGAGAGCAGCGCCCTAGCAGGACAGCTGCGGAGGCTCTTTATCCCAGCTAAGGACTTTAGATGGAAGCTTAGGCCTTTGGGTGAGCAATACATTTTCTGCCCCATAGCAGATGCCATACCTTTCAGGGCCTAAGCTACAGAGTGTTCACGCAGTGCCCAAGCAAGGGCTGTCGCTGGGGCATACCTGACCACACTCTGCAGAGGTCCCTGACAGCATCAGGGAACCTGGCAGGTGTCTCTGTAAGATTCTGGGAGGTGGTGACTCGCAGACTCCAATTGGCCTTCTAGACTCCTCTTTGGTGCTGCTGACCTTACTGCCTAACAGAATCCTAAACCCTGTTTTACTAATTCCTGTCTCCAGTGACATATTTTCTCAATATTTTCTGGTTGTTCCCTTAAGTCTGTTGAATTTTGTTATCTCTTCAACTAAAGAGATGTGTGAAGAGCTGTATTCACCCATCTGGAGGTTTTCCTCTGTTCTGTCCCAGTTATCTGCTCTTGTATGAATTATATTTGATTTCCTAAGGCAAGAGAAGCAGTGTGCGTCCTACTCCATGGTCCTCTCCAGAGGGGAAGACGCCTAAAAGGAGACACTCAGCAACTACAGAGACAAAGGCCCCAGTAGCAGGCCTTTCTCCTACACCACGCAACACAACAAAACAGAAATGAGTGGCAAACAGAGAAGCATCTCCCCTGAAACAGGATAGTGAGCACACAGTAGGGGAAGAGTCAGTGGGCACACAGCTATTCATAGAGGTGTGTGAATTATAGCAGAATTGGTAACTTCCCCAACTTCACATTATAGATGAAAATCATAAAGTTAGAATAAACTTTTGTTCTCCAAATTCCACTACAAGAAGGAGGAAAAATAGCTTGAGAAGTCATCTCTTAGTCCAGATGAAATGTGTTAGACAGAAGAATCTTGAAGAATGAAAAGATTTTTTTCAGGTTAGATTGATTCACTATTTTAGTGATTATTTGACTCACTATTTATTAGTTTATTTATATAATACTACATAATACTTTACATATACAAATATTATATCATAAAGGTATAAACACTAATATACATATATGAAATACTTTTAATCCAGATTTTATTTTTGCTGGTTGAAAACTAGAAATTGCAATTAGAAATATCTTTTATCATCATGCATCTCCATTAGAGAGTGTGTGAATATTTCTTATGAATTGATTTTCAATTATATGTAGGAGCTGGCTTGTCTAGAGGTACTTCCTCCTCTAAAAACTTTAAATCATTCTCAGAAATCAGATTGCATCAGAATTACACAGATGGGCTGGGCGCAACGGTTCATGCTCATAATCTCAGTACTCTAAGAGGGAGAGAATCACAAGTTTGAGCTCATCCTGGACAATTTACCAACTTAGTAAGCATCTTGGCCCCTAAAGACTGGTTTTGTAACTCAAGGAAAAGGCCCAGGGCTCAATCCCCAGTATAAATAAACAAACAAAAAGATTACACAGAGTGCTCACTGAAAACCCAGATACTGGGCACAGCTCAAGAGTTTCTGAGTCAGCACATTTGGGATGAGAATCAAGGAATTTCAGTTCTACCGAGATTGTAGCATTCACTGGCTGAAATTTTATTAAATGTGGTATGAATGTACCTGCTTTACATTTTTGTTATAGATTTTTCTTAGTTAACATAATTTCCCTTCAATTATTATTATCATTAAATACTACTAATTTCTATTAGCTCATTGAAAGGAATGGTTTGTGCTCATATTGTTCGATCAGCTTTGCATGCCTATATTTTGTAATCTGAACAACGTTGAAGATAACAATATGAAATGTAATAACTGTTGTTAATTTCTTATCTTGTCTTGGAATTCTGTATCATTGTTTTTTTCTCTTTGAAGTAAAATTGAAAAAATAAAAAATAAATTTGCCTGCATGCATCAATACCAATATGCCTTTCTCCCAATTTAAAGACACAATTTATTATTAATTTCTGATATATATAACTACCACACAATTATAAAATCATTGTTTAAGTCAAGGAAGTTTAAAACATTTTAAAATTCCAAGTTTTGGCAAAATTTAAACTCAGACAAGTGAAGAAACTTGTATAATATAATAAATAAAACTTTTATCTTTCACCCAGCTTCAACAATTGTCAAACTACAACAATTGTCAAACTTCAACAATTGTCAAACTTCTTGACTTACAAAAGTGACATCTAAATAAAATCATCCTAAGCAGAAATATCTTTATGCCTAAATACATTTAACACAGCAACTTGTGTAGCTTAGCAGCACTGTGCACTGCTGAGAGTTTGTTTTTAATTCTCATCATCTTGGGGCCAAAGGGGAGCTGCGGTTCCCACCGCTGTGCAGTATGGAGCATCCTGTGGCTTGCTGGTAGCTGGTGAAAACAGCGCAACTGAATATATTATTTCTACAGACTGTGCATTGCTATGACACCATCCCACAGTCAAAAACATCTTACATCAAATTTTTGTAAGGTGAGGAGCTTTCTACATAGTCTTATTTATGGACATAGTTTCTTCTTTTCCCTGTCCCTTGAACTATTTTAAAACCTATAAACAGGATTATATAATTTCATCTGTAAATGCTCAAGTATGGATTTTAATTTCCTTAGTATAATTAAATGTGAAGGGGTTTCAGATGGATCTTACATAAAACTGTTTGAATCAGAAGCTAGATGATATTCCTGTATTACAATTTGGTATGTTTCTTAAATATGTTGATCTTTAGAGTGCATTACTAATTGTTGCCTTTCCTATGCGATTTTTGTTTTGAAACGCTGAGTTTTCTTTTTTTTCTTGTATAATTTTCACTAAGTAGATTTCACAGACTCCACTCCAGTGATGTCACTAATCATGTTCTTGTTTCCAGTGTTTCCTGTAAGTTGTTATTGAAATCTAGCAACATGATTAAATTTGAGTCTGATATTTTCTGAAGAAAGGATCATGAGTATTGTGAACTTCTACTTGCAGGCACAGGTAGTTGCTGCCAGAAGTAGTATTGTGTCAGCTATTGCAAAGTGTTCACCCTCTAATCCTATCAATCCTTTGGTATTCAGTGAGAACGTTCCCATAAAGAGACACAACCTTTCATCATCTGTGGGCCTGCCCCAAGGAGCAGTTTACACAGTAAGGTGGAATGTGAGTGTTTTATTATTGTGAACTGGAACTTTTGAGATGAGAGGGTGATATTAGAAATCAGCCAGAGCAAAAGAGTAGAGTTAATAAGTTCTGGGGAAACTAGAAATGGGAAATTGTATAAGCAACTGTTTATTAATTGGTAAGGAAAAATAACTACCTTTTTAAAAATGTTCTGCACAAAATACATTTATGCTAGTGTCTTGGTTACTTTTCTCTCGTTGCTGAGACAAAATACCCAATGCCCAAAATGAAAGAAGGAAAGATTTATTTAGCTTATAGTTTGTAGAGATTTCAGCCCATACTTGGGTGGCTCAGAGGTAGAGTGGCACACGGCAGAGGGCAAATGTTCATGGTGGCAGAGCACAGCAAAAACCACAAGAGCAAAAGAAAGGAATGGCGGCAAGCAGCCTCTTTTTCCATTACATTGTAAACAGGCTACCCCTACCCAGGGGGTGTAGCTCTCACATAATCTCCATGCCCTCCTCTTCAACAGGCTCAGGATGTGTACAAAGTAAGCACCCTGGCTTGCTGGTGACTCAGCCATCTCTAGACTCCCCAAGTTGACACAATGTATAAACCATAACAGCTAGGCACAAAAAGTACTCAAAATGTAGCTATTTTGCTTCTGTCTTCTGGAGATTTCTGTTTCTTTTGTCTCCAGAGATTGCTGAAGGACATAATGTGGGGGAAAATAACTCCCAACCTGATAAATATCTAATGTACCGAGTTCATGGTCTCACAACATCAAGCAGTGAAGTCGCAAACCAATTGTTAGGAGAGTTTTACTGGACAGTAATAAGATTTCCAGGAGGAGCCCAGAGTGGGTGGCCTCATGCTCCTTGTCAGGGCTAGTTTGTACAGTACAATCACAGTGTGGTTACCATGTGAGCCAAACTACAATCGACCTATAGGGCCACAAGTAGAGTTGCTTAGCTAATATGGATTCAGTAAGGGAGCAAGGCACGTAGCAAGGGTATATGGTGAGCATCATTCATCATTAATGTATCTACAACTTCTGATTGTAGGAAGCAGAGGCATCCCTGGAAAGGGACAGGAGTAGGGGTCCAGATGATCTGACACCCAGCTATGGGTGTCTCTAGTATCTCTCTGGGCTCACTGGACCTGGTGATGTCAATTACCATATAATCTTGAGTTACTGTTTATCTCTAGGGAGGGTTACATCTGACTTCCTCCAGGACCAAAATGCTCTTTGACTGCATATCATTTTCTATCTAACTTAGCTCTATTACATGAGAACACAAGTGTTAGTTATGAATTAGAGCCTCAGTTAAGGTGTTAGAGTAACATAGACTCTCAGCAGCCAAATACTGAGGAAAGCAGAAGTGCTATATATTACTCTGAGGTTATTTCCCTTGTCAGAGTTCTGCACTATGGTCCTTTTCCCCTACAAAAGAAGCTGGAAAATGATGTGGCTATTTATCCAAAAGGAACTCATAATAAACATGATAAATAATTAGGCAAAATATGTAGGAAAAGTAAATGAAATTTGAACAAGTGGCATTTATTACACCATGTATGTACACACATGTACATTCAAGTCCATGATAATATTAATTTCAGTGCCTTAAATGGTAGACTTTAGATCTGGTTAGTGTTTCTTTTTCTTTTCTTCTTTTTAGGGGGGTGGTGGGGAGTGGTAGTAGAAACTCGACCCCAAGTCCTCATGTATGGCAGGCAAGTGCTCTATCACTGAGCTACACTTCCATACCTTACTAATTATTTCTAAAGTTTAACCACAGCCTCATTTTTTTTTACAGGAGTAGGGCTATTACAGCAATTAGAAATGTGATCTTGATAATTTAGCAGGTCCATACATGAATACTAGTGAAAAATTATATCAATCAATTGAATAATCAGAAATTGAGTTTAAAATGAAACAAAATATTGTTATTAATTTACAATCTCCCAACTTTATATTTCACTTTGTTGATCCAGACAACTCATGTTGGACTTGGTGTGTGAATTTTGAATTACAGGTAATATTCCTTTCCAACACTTCAGTATATACTCACCAATTTAAAATTCCAATCTCTGTATTGCAAAATGTTAAACATGCCTGAACTTTAATAAGAGTATCCTTTAGCCACTAGGTTGTGGGAATCAGGAGAGTGAAAGTTGATGGATATGTTGCCTTCTCCTCTCATCTGAACTAGCTCAGTAGATCATGCATCTTCTTAGAGACTGGAGACATACATTGGAGATATTACTAGCACATTGTGTCAGCATGACTTTACCTTCTTGTAAAGTTCTGACAAGAAACAGGAAGATTTGACGTGATTCCATGTCAGAGAAGAGGTAAAACCAACACAAAACAAGCAAACAAAAAGAAGGAACAGGTGATGATGGCTGAACGAGCGAAGTTTCACTACTAAAGAACTATGCTGTGCTCTAAGGGGGTAGTGTACCAGCCGTTATACTCCAGTTTAAATACAATGATGAGAGGCCTGGAAATCTTTCTTAGCCCAAGTAGAATGATATTTATCTGTATGTAGGCATAGCAGTAAATCATGCTAGATAAATACTATAAGTTAATGGCTAAAGTGGGATCAAAGTATTTTCTTTCTTTTAGACCCAAACTCTAAGTGTATACAGTGTAAAAGAAGTGGGCAACTTTGTCCATATACAAACTACCTTGTGTTTTCCATGTGGACTTTGAAAACACTGCTCAACATTTCCCTTTAGGGCCAGTTCATGAGCCTGACATTCATCAACATAAGCATCCAACTGCAGATTGCTTTAAAGGTGCATGAAGAGGCTGCAGTGTGAATTTGGCATAAGCGGAATTGGCACTGAGATTCTCAGTGCACATTTTTTTCACGTCAGAGGAAATAAAACTAGGCTCTTTGCCACTTGATTGAATAGAAAATAAAGTATTATAGGTTTCACTTGAAGATAGACATGGATTTCAGTAAATACTCATTAGTTTCCCCCATTAATGGAGACTTAACTTGGTTAGATGATACAATTCAAACAGCATGATACCTGGAAGAAAAACTATATATGGATTATAGTTCAACCACAGAAAACAGAGAAAACCAAGATTTAGTGAGGTAATTAATTAAATTAAATATCAAAATGCTTTAAATTCCCCATGTTCCTCTGATCTTGTAGACACAAACAAAGCCTGGAAAGAATAGAGGAAAATTCTACCACTGTACTTGCAAAGGAGAAAAACATTCAATATACCACTTGAAATTTGCAAAATCAATGCTAATATTTCCCGATAAATTGATGACATTGATTATATACAAAAAATATAGCTTTCATCCTACCTTTTCTAAAGGGAGCTTTAATTAAAAAATATAGATGCTTGAATTATTCTTTCAAATTATTTAACCAGATAGTTGATAATGTTACAGGGAAACAGTTTCCCTTTAAGATTTGTGTGCAGCCACCAAATAATAAATGTACAACAGTTTCCTAGTTCGACATAATTCCCTTCTAATCAACTAAATAGCTTCTCTCAAGCTCCTGATTCCAAAATTCATCAAATATAAAATACTACCTGGCACTTGCTTGGTGAGTTTAAACTTACTAAGTAGCAAAAGTCATGCATCAGAGGACCAGTCTTACACGGGGGCGCTAATGTGCGCCAGCTGCAAAGTGCACTGAAGGTCAAGCCTTGAATAGAAAGATAATTCAGATTATTTCAGTTAGTTGAGTTTTACAGACACTATCTTTGACATTTTAATGTAATTATTTAGAAAAAATGCATTCATAATACACAGCAGAATATATATAATTAATACATTATAGTGCATTCATCAAGGAAGTAAGTATAAGTGAAAATCCAAGTCACGATTTTACAGAGTATGTTGAGACCATGATCAGTAGATTTCATTGTTGAAATAGATGCCTAATTTATAAGAATGGTGCACCTTAAATGTTCTGATGCCATTTGTAGGTTCTGGAATTCAAGCAGAAAGAAAAAATAGAATTATTGAAGGAACAAGATGTGATAGCAAGAGGTTTGCTGAAGATTAATCTTGCATCTGTACTCAGGTACTGTTGGACTTGAGTCTGAAACTTAGGAGTTTATTAATGTATTTTTCCTAAAATCTAGTGAAGGTTGCATAAAGGTATTGATCATAGGAATTAAAAGAATGAAATGATAGAAGAAATATAACTCTAGAAAACTTTACAACATTTAATAATGAGTGCAGTTTAATTTGGAGTTCACATGTCCACAATGTGAACCACTTGTTAGGAAAAATACACTTGTTGTACACAGAACTAATAAAAAAGAGATGTTTAGTTGTAACTAAACATGCAGACTCTCAAGAAAAAAAATTGGTAGATTTTTTATCTGAACAGATTGTTATAGAGAAATCTTGAGCAAGTTACACAATTTTTATAAGATTATACATAGTATAATCACTTAAACTTACACATTGTGAGTAAAATATATAATATATAATGAATGTTTAAATTTTAAATATTTATTACTTTAAAAGATATATTGCCATTGATCACCCTCAAAATGCCCCCTGTTACTTTGCTTCAAACACATTTGTTCCATCACTCTTGCTACTGTGCGGAGCAGTTCTGAGAGTCCTCTTTTATGAGTGTCTTTACCAGGTGTAATCAAAGACACAGTGACTGCTGCTATCCAAGAGGAAGGCAGGCTCATGCAAATATCATAAGGTATTCTTGTTCACCTTATTCCCTGTGTCTGGCACCACGTAATCTCAGGCTCTTCCATAAAACCCAGGTACTCATCAAAGTTAAATGTTGTGAAAAAATCCAGGATAGAAAGTTAGTCAGGACAGCACTAAACACTAAAACCCTCACTGAGAATTGTTTCTGAACATTACCAAAAGGGTAGGGTAGTCATGTTCAGATTAAGGAGGATAATGCTAATGTGTCTTTTAATGTAATAATCTTTTAAAACTTAAATATTCAATGTAGTTTTTATCACAATGTGTATAAAATGGAATAGTAACAGTGCTTACCTGTCAGATTTATAAAGATTAAGATAATACATATATAGTATTTGATAAATAATGCCTTGATAAATGTGAATGATGGTTGTGACTATTGTTATGGAAGTAGTTGTGTTTGGAAATAAGTTAGACAATCCATAAAGGGACAAATCTGAGTGAAGTTTAAGCATATCTACTGTACTGAATATTCTAGCAGGCCACTGGAGACATTCCAGTTTTGATACAGTTCATAGTTTGAGACAGGCTCTTGAGAAGTCCATTTAATTAAAATAGGAGTAAAGTTCACATTATGGAATTGCATGATGATATCGTAGCTACACACCAGGAATTTAGCCAACTACTTTTTAGTTCAGAAGTCTAAAAATGCATGTGCCAATGTATTCTTCCTTTCTTAAAGTGGTCAAATACTGTCACCTTGGGTTTCCTGACGTGCTTTCCATAGAGCACTGGTTCTACCAGATATTGAATTTGGACAGCATTCATGATCTGATATATTCTGGGAATATACTGAAAGCTCCGAGAAGTCTTACAGAAAGAATCTCTTTTTATTTTATTTTATTTTATTTAAATCAGAGTTTCCCAAAGAGTTTTAGAGAAATTCTCCCCCTTTCTATACAGCATCTATTAATAGCCTAAGAAATTTGTGTTCCAATGGACAGACATATTGCATTTATTGGTCAGAATCCCTTCAAACCATCCTAGAACTTTGGGCAGGCAGAGATAATCAGTTGGTTTTATAGTTTCAAAGAAGACAAATAGTTCAAAATCCCCAAATTTCACTGAATGAAGGATATATCTGTTGAGCCCTGTCTTCTGTCTTTGTGTTTTCTGGCCTTCTGTGACTAATGACCTTGAACTTGTTTGGGCCTTTATGACAGAAATCTGTAGTAACCCTTATTCCTACTGAATTCAAACTAATCCCAGATTTATTTTATGGATACTTTGTACATTTAATGTAAATAGAAAGGAAGATATTGACATAAGTGTACAAAATTGCAAGATGAATGTACATTTCAACAAATTTACAGTTCTGATCTAAAGATGAGAGAGGAAGCACACATCAAAAACGCCCACATTCTGCATGCTATTTTTCTCAGTTGTCTTCTGCTGGAGCATAGAGATAACTGCATGTACTTGTGACCATTCTCTCTGGGAAATAAGGGCATGTCTTCTGCTGTAAAACTTTTCTCTCACACCTTTAAGACATTACAATAAATTAGTGCCGCCATTACTCCTTGCTGTCATAGTGAATGGCTTATTCCTGGATCCAAACATAAGAACA
Source organism: Dinomys branickii (assembly GCA_004027595.1). NCBI lineage: Eukaryota > Metazoa > Chordata > Mammalia > Rodentia > Dinomyidae > Dinomys > Dinomys branickii. The sequence continues at coordinate 73,608 of PVLD010003380.1, read as the reverse complement.
ACACATGGAGAAAATTTCAGATCAGAAGAGTGTTCTACTGCCTATTCAGCTTTAATTCTGCTGATGCAGAGAGAAAATATACATGAGAGAGAGAACAAAGAGACAACAGAGATAAAAGGATTTTGTGTTGCTCAAAATAAATAACACCATTCAAATCGCTTGGTTACATGCTCTAGAATTACACAAGTTCTGTGTTAGGCATATTGTTTCCTAAAAATATAATCAAGTTTTAGAGAGGCATAAAAGTTTGCACTACTCTGGGAAATGCAAAATAATCTGACATTGCTCAATTACTGCAAGTGCAAATGATGGCACAAAATAGTGATCAACTGGTATAATCCTGTTTCTTTCCTAGAGAGTGTTCTAGACTCACTCTGTGAGTCAGGTATCTAGCCCATAAATGTACAAAAAAATAAGTGGCAGTTATTAGTATAAAAGCTTCTCAGAATTTTAGAATCATGAATGTATATTTTTACAGGCTATTTTGAAAAGGTAAGGAGCTTTCTCCTTATCCAATTAACTATGGGATGTTATCAGGACACCAATTTTGATAGTTCAAAGGAAGCAAAGCAACATGTGCTTACAGCACAAATTGAGGTTAAATATTGTAAGAATTGCCTGGACATCAGACACAAAGATTGGACGTGGAAATATCTGATGTTATTGATAAGTACTTCTTTAGATTATTATGTTGCTTCTTTGTTACTTGGAACACTCCCAGAGAATGATTATTAGTAATCATGTGATGGAGTTTGGGGAAATGAGGTCTCTGGCCATGTCTCGTAAACTGTGTAATCTGACAACCTTTGGTATAAAAGGGCCTCAGATCCTTCAAGTAAGGCAACTGTGGAGTGGAGAACACGGGAAAGACCACTGTTAACAGCTGTCTGAAGAAATGTTCTGCTGCCACGGGCAGAGGGTGGTCAGATGGCCTTTACTCAAGTGTGTTCTGGTGTAGAGGATGGATCACAGTCAAAACAGGAGCTTTGCCATCCTGTTAGAAATGTTTTCTTGCCTTCCTCTAATCAGTTTGTAGTAAAAATACAACATTCATATAAAACTTTCTGAAAAGAAATTTCACGAACAAACCTGGTAATTTGGTTAGAAAAAAGAAATTTTGTCAGATAATATTGGCTGAAAGTAAGTGGAAAAACCAAGTCAAATCAACTCGCACGGTGTTTGGGGATTTGCTAGCTCACAAACAATAGGTGCAGCAGGCGGTAACTCCTGCCGTGGTTTCTCCAGAACATTCTTCCCTTGTCTGTAATTCTCATGGCTCTCTACGCTCCCTTCTGTAGATCTCAACTTCATAATGAAAGCATGATGGCAGAAGCTGCTGCAGGAATCACTTCAAGAAACAACCCAGACACAGCAGACTATTCCCCTCTATCTTCTCACACATGGGAAAACGCAACTCTCTACACCTTCCAGAGATTTTTCCTTAACTCTCGTCGGCCACACCTGACTTAATGATTTACATGTCCATTCTTGTAGAAGTTACATAGGAAAAGAACAAAATATAATCACTGGATCTGGCTGAAAGGAGTGTGTCATGAGCTGGAGATGGGGGGCCAATGGCTGGAGTCTGGGTGAGACAGAAAATAGGGCTCTGTTCCTGCAGAAGAAAGAGCCACTGGGTAGGAAACCAACAGTGTTCGACACCGGGTGTCCTGAGGAGTCAATAGTCCGTATCAAAACAACACATGGGAAGACGCTGAGATTCACTGGAAAGATCTTCCCATGACTAGTTTCTGATGGTTCCCAGAACTCTATTCTTGAGAATCTGACACCATATTTGCTACCATGTCTTTATTGCTCAGTAGATCCCATTCAGAATATTCCACTAGTAATCATTAGTCTATCCTCATCTTAATTTTTTTTTGAGACTCTCTTATTAATTTACTAAAGTGCCCAGGATGAGCTCAGACTTGCAACCCTCCTGCCTCAGTCTCCCAGAGTGCTGGGATTACAAGTGTGCACCACCACACCTGGTTGCTCCTGGCTTTTAAACACTTGCATTCTCTCTTTGGATTTTGTGGGCATTATTGCTTCTAAAGTAACAGTGTTGACTGGGAATGGAAACTTCTCTATTTAGTCAGTGATAGCCACTTTGAGATAAATAATTCAAGCATTGGTTTCCATCCCAATATTTCACAGATAATATAATGGCAAATGGAATGGAAATCTTAAGGCAATTAAACATTATCTCTTACAAGACCTCAGCAGTGGCTAAATAGCGGCTATTTAATTGAGTTCTGCCTGAAAGTGAAGCAGACATATAAGCAATACAGTGGTTTTAAAGCTGCTAAGTAAAGGTTTGGTTTTTCTCCACTTTTCTCAGTGGCTAACCCTGCTTACATTCCACTCCTATCTTTGCCATAAGCCCTAAGTAGATCCCATGAACCGGGAAACAGATGGTGGTCTTGAAATTAAGAAGATTTTGTTAAAATTGCAAGTAAATGTACTTAGGTCTTAACATCACTAATATAAGTTAATATTTGTGAGTTCACTATCAGCAAATCTTTATCTTCTTCAGTATGCACTAAAAGCACTGTGACACATATACATGTTTTTTACATTTCTGCCTTATCACAAAACTATGGAACAGCAAATAAAACTAGTTTGAGCATTTCAAATATCGCAGAAGTGTCTCAGTGTAATTTGCACTAAGTAGTTCAATTTGAAGAAAACACTAAACTGAACAAAGTCAGTAAAGATTAACAAAATGTGATTCGGGGATCATGAGGACTTAGGGAGACACACAGTGAAGACGGAAAGACAAAGCAATGGAAGAAGAGTACAAAAAAGGAGAAGAAAGAAATTTAGTCCAGTTTAATTCAATCGTGAAGGTGTCTTAGCCTTCAAAACTTGGTAATACCAGTGTTATTAAGTTAATGTGTGCAGGGCCAGAGATATAGCTCAGTGCACAGTGCCTGTTTGGCAAGTGCAAGGTCCTGAGTTCAATTCCCAGTACAAAAAAAATGTACAAATTTTCTTGACAGAGCTTAAAAACTTGTTATATGCTTGGAATAAATCAAAGATTCCAATAAAAAGTTTTATACTAATACCAAGGAAAATTTAAGTTGCTTCTCATGAAATTACCCATTTCGATTATATTTCTCATTATTCAGCAAAAGTTTCAAATCACAAATAACTCAATATTTACACTAAAAATCACAAGGTGGAGGAGGAAGATGATTTCTGCTTATTCCAGTTTCACGATTTTTACCAAACTAAATTATAAAGTAAGCAATTAGTTAGGAAGAATAAAACTTCTGAGAATACAAAATATGAACACATGGTGGGATCTCAGTGTTTGTCTCTGTGCATTACCTGCTGCTTTGCCTTTTTGTTCTGCTTAGCCGTGCGTTCTTTCACTGGTCGCAGTTGTCGCTACTTACACTTTGCACCTCACAGGAGACTGATTTACTATAAAATCTCCCAATCACTGAGGGACCCGATACAGAGAGGACAAAAAGAAAAGCTTATGAAAAAGAGCTGAGGATGGGACAGGCTTTTCCTCTGGAAAGCAAGGCCTGAACTTGTGAGGCTGGGAGAGACTTTCCCATGAGCAAGCCACTAGGAGAGGAAGGTCCAAACTTGCTTTTTTTATTTAATTTTTTCAAAGTAATCTGTGATATGTTGCTGCATACGCAGCAATAAGACTAAACTGTAAGGTTGTAAGGTCGATTTTTGAAAAGACTCAGTGGAGATCAAGTAAACCATAACAGCAAAAACTCTGAGAGAATCTTCTGTCATCAAGGAGGCCGTCTGTGAAAGTACCTCACCCTCACAGGGCCGGAGGGCCATCTGGAATGCTGTACTGCGGCCATCAACAGGGCAAAATAAGAACTTTGACCTTACTTTATTCCATTAAGTATTTCTCTGAAGGCATTTGTTTCCCGATTTGTGAACCCAGAAAAAGGAGACTTTGGGACACAGTGGTGGGTCTGTTGTTGCAGAGGTAGTTTCATTCTCTCACCAGAGGATGAACAGGAATATGAAGCCAGCTAACTGCTGGCTGCCCTTGGATAATCCCTGCCTTAAAGTTGCCAACCGTGACCAGGATAAAATACTAAAATACTCTCAATGGAATAGAGGGAAACCACTGCCCCGAGGAGAAAGAGGTTACTTGTGTATGAATCAGATAGGGAACAGGAGAGCAAACCAAATGCCATTTAAATCCAAGTGATTTTCAATTAACATGACGGTATTCAGTATCTACTATACAACTTAAGAGTAAAACAAGGCTTCGAATTTATTTCCTCATGGACCGAAATTACATTTTCTGATAAGAATTGTGGCTTTGCAAGGAGGCAGGACTTGCTTGGCTGGCACAGAGCTCCTGTAGTGGTCTCAAACACAAAGCGAGTTCTGTAGAACATTTCGCGGAAGTGAGCAAATCCAGGCACACTTAGCAGGCAGTGCTATTTCCACAGCATTTATTGCACTCATGGCAGTTTGGAGCGCACAGCGTATGACAGGCAGTCAGTTAAACAGAGATTCGTGGGTTGGTCGAGCAATAATTCAAATCAAGTGAACCTGAAATCTTACAAGGCAAAATAACTCCATCTTTCCTGTTCACATTCATCATTCTCATTCAGGTAAGAGAAGACAACCTCAACTTCCAATATTCTTAGTGAAAAACATAAATTGATTTCAGTTTTCAAAAATAATAAGAATCATGGCTCTTTTTAGTGTAAATGTTCACCATATTAGCACAATAATTCCTATGATCTGTGGGATTTTTTCTAGTGAGATTTGTAAACTATTTTGCACACTCACAATACTGTAGCTATCATAAAATGGACTCATATTGTTTTATTGGGCCAGTGAGATGGTCTTTAGCACTTGGAAATTTTATGCCATTAAATGGATCTGACCAAAGACATAGTTTAAGTGTTTTTCTGCAAGAGTTGCAGAGAAAAATCAAAAGTGGTACATAAAGCTTAAGGATTGCTACTTTAGTAAGAGGGGCAGTGGAGAATTATTTGACATTTCCCATGGCTAACTCACAAACCTAAAGACCCAGGAACAAATAGGCAGAATAACAATCTCTCAATATTTTCCATTGTGTCTGGTTACATTCAATCTTCTAATATTTTTTATGTGTACTTTGAGCATTAAGTTCTGAATCATACAATACAAAGAACAAGCTAACACAGTCGGAAAGGTTCTGTATGAGCAGATGAGAAGATATGATAGTAAGCTTTATGTCAACAAGGCTTTATGCCCTGTGCAGCCAAGATAAATTCACCAGGCAGCACAATATAAACTATTCACAATAGTCAGTTATTGATTCTACTTGTGAGAAAATATTTACACATTTATCACACAAATCAGTGATGGATATATCAATCCTCCCATAGTTCAATGTGATGACTATAAAAAATATGAATGTTAGCATTTTCAGCTATGGAGTACATTACCATCGGTTTCAAATAGTTTTATTATGTCCTTTTCTATAGCATTATTTTGGATTCCTAGCTGTATGTATTTATATTCTGCTAATAGAGGAATTTTATCATCCAGAGAAAAAATGCTATACTTCTTTTGTATAAACTACATGAGCTTATTTTCACTCTGAAATTATTATTTTTCATTTTAAAGAAAAGAAAAAACAAAAAAACATGACACAAAATTTCAAAACAAGATCAAACAGCACCAGAAATATGAACAGTCAAGGTAAATAATAAAACAATTTGACAAAAATTTTCACAATTGTTCATGAATAGCAGTAACACTTTCTGATTTCACTTCTTTTAAAATATTGACTAAATTGAGCTGCCCCTCAGTGTCTGTGTGGAAATGGTTCCAGCATACCCTGCAGATACCAAATCTAAGGGTGTTCAAGGTTCTTTTAGAAATGGCAGTCTTTGTGTAGAACCTATGAACATTTTTAAGTCATCTCTAGATTGTCATTTTTAGCATCTGGAAGTGGTATGTAAAGGAATTTTTAGGGAACCATAACAAGATAAAAAATCTCCATGTTCAGATGCAGTTTTTAAAACATTTGTTATTCACAATTAGGTGAAATATCAGACCAGAAAACCAGTTACACAGGGAAGACTCTATAATCATTTTATTCAAAAATATTTCTTGATGTCCACTGTGTGCTACATGTTTTACCCTTTTACCTATCAGGGATACATCAATGTTTAAGCACAGCAATGTCCTTCCAGCCTAGAAGTTAATTCTAGCAAGAAGTAGAAGGAAAAATAAGTAAAAATAACTAATAAGTGTAGTGCACGTTCTAAGCAGACTAGTGTGAGTGATGATGAGGGACAGAACATGCAGAGAACACAGAGGCTGCCAGTTATACTGGGGTAAGTCAGGTTCGATATTGTGGAGGTGAAATTTGAGAAAAGCTGGAGTGATGTAAGCAAATGAACCAGACGGCTGTCTTGTGGGTAGGGGTATCTCAGAGAAAGGAAGAAAGTGAGCAAAACCCGTAAGCTGTATCTTTGTGTTGTGTTGTGGAACAGGAAATCACCAGCAGGTATGAATGTGGTGAATGAGGACTAGAAGAAAAGACGGGGGTGCAGAGACCATGAAGGGCCCCGCACACACAGTGAGGAAGAGGAGACAGAGTTCACTGTAGGAGTCAGTGTTACTATAGATTTTATTTAACTTTTGTCAGTGTGTACTTGCAGCACCTAATAATCATATTCATTTGGGGGAATTGGTATCCATACACAGCATATCTCTACTGTTTATAATCCTCTCCTCTTCCCTCCCACCCTATCCTCTCTCCGTCCACAGACCAGATTCTCTGTCTCCAAAACGTCTACCTCCCTATTTCCCACCATCCCTCCTTTATTTTACTTTTCAAATTATTTTTATCTTGGTTTTATCATATAAGAGAAAACAGATGTTGAATGAAAATCATGTGATCAGATTCATAGTCTAAAAGATTGAGTTATTCTGTTCCCTATCTCAAGGACAATCAGGAAGAATAGCACAAATGAACTACCACTAAAACAGCGATATCTAAAGAAATAGGATAGTGTGACAGCTAGATGAGAGAGAATATCATAAAAACAGTTAAAAACAAAAACAGACAAGCACCTGAAGTATTCCTTATAGGGGCAAATAGTTTTAAGTTATTCAATATCTACCAAAATAAAATAAGAAATATCTAGTTTTATTGTGATTCAAAATTGCTTTAAATTCTTAGACGATTGCAAACCACTACTGTATTTTAGTAGGTTGAGGTAATAATTGCAATAAACTATTGTGAGTTAAAATTTTATAGGTTATACTTACCTAGTGTCCTCTTTGAGAATCTTGAGGAATAACTCTGATAATTTTAGATATTTTAAAATAAAAGTACTTAAAGAGAAAGTTTTTTTAACCTTAAAGGGAAAATTTTAGTTTTAGTAGAGTTTTATTTTTTAAAAGGTCTCACTAGCAAAAAGTAAATGAGACGTTAATCTAACACTATGCCTTGGAGAAGTCTACTCCACTTGAAGCTTGAACTAACAGAATAAAACTGATGTGAGCTGACATAGCTTTATTTACATCACAAAAACAACTGTGGAAGAGTTTTCCCTATTCAAAGTGTAGAGGAAGAAAGGAGTGAAACCCAATGAGGTGTCCCGCATGCATAGCACGACTCGCCTCCATTTCAGAGCCTCCCTTGGCCTCCGAGGAGCAAACACTGTGATTACAAAGTGCGTCAGTGATTTTGTTCTGTTAAAATCTCAAGATATCATTCTGCAAGACTAGCAGACCCTTAACTGTTCTTTCCATGAAAAAATCACTCCTAACACAGCAGTGACAATGTCTCAGTTAACCTGGAGTCAACTGTCAGTATGCCACAGGCCACTAAGCAGAACCATTGCATTTTGTGTCTTTCTTTGTATTCTTTCCTTTAAATGCTGTAATTTCTTTGGAGGCTTAGCCACATACCAGATTTGAAATGGTTATGTTTAGTCATTTTAGTTATTGATGTGCTTATTCCTTCAAAATTCAAAAATAATTGAAAGGATTTTTTAGGGCTTTCTGAAAGGAACATCTTATCTTCTAGACAAAATGTGGAAATGTTGAGTTCTGAAGCAAAAGGGTTATGACTTTCCAGTGTACTGAAAACAGGCTATAAATACAATGTGAGTCCTCACATTCTAATAATGTTGACATTGTAGACACTAAATTTAGCACCCAGTTTTTATTTCCTAGACATTTTGTGATCTGTGCTATTTAGACATATATTAAGAAATCAATTCATGTAATTTTTACTAGTAAAATTCAGTTAAAAAGCAAAAAATAGAAAAACATAATCTAAGGGAGAATTAGAGGGTAAATAAATAATTACTTTTTATTCTGAATAGTAGTATCTATTAATTAAATGGTTTACTTGTATTCATATAATACATGTGTACATTCTAATAGTAAAAATTGGGTTTGGAAGCTATTTTCATTTACCTTGATGGATACTCTTTTGATATGTCATACTACAAAGACAGCAAAGATGAATCACCTACTTTTAGCTATCCCGTTTTCAATTAAAGATTTACTTCCTATACAAATAAGTAATAATGTAATATTGACAGACAAAAGGACCCATCTCAATGTCTCATTATTTCTTCCCTCTAGGCATTTTGTTGCTTAAAAGTTTCAATGTATGATTTCTTTATAAATATAGATTCTTACACAACAAAATGTGTACTATTTCTGTTGTGATTTTTAATTCTTCTTGTATCAGGCAGTGACACTTTGTCTTGCAGATAAGTTCTGTTTCTCTCATAACAAATATATCATCAGTTTTACATTTTCTTAGGAAGACTTTGTCTGATGAAGTCCATTCCTTTATGGAGAGGTTTACTATGTTTCCTCAATACCTTCTTCTCTCTCCACTATGGTATAATTTCTAGGAATATTTGGAAATGCACGATAACACATGGAAGGATGGGTTGATCTGATGAATGGGTGAGTCACATGGAAACTACATGGAGAAAAGTAAAAGGAAGACCCTGAGTTTAAATCTCACACCAGTCGTTTAACATACTGTCTGAACCCAAAGCTTAATTTAGATATCTTAAACTTCTACTTCCAGAGTACCTATAAAAATCAAATATGTCTAAGAGTGTTAGAGACATAAATTTAGAATACATTTATTGCAAATGATTCCTGAAAGAGTCTACTGGAATAGAAAAGACAACCTACATTGTGGTGGCACTGGGGAAAAATGCATGAGAAGACATTTCTGCACTCACACAGACTTGAGGAGAAAGTGATGTTGAGAAAGACTGTGTAAGAGGATGAAGGCAACTTCGCTCCTTTCAACTGGGTCAACTAAAAGAAGCTTGGTCCAAATTTAACTACTATTTAGGAACAATTTACATGATTCTGGTGAACAGTCTACTACTAAGAAATTTTAAAATCAATATTGTATGAGTTAAGGCATTGCCAAAAGTTATTCATTCTTTTGTGCATCCATCCATGTGTTTCAATGTTAATATGAAGAATACCCCAGACATTCTGCAGGATTCTGAGGGATGTAAAAATAGGACAAGGTCTTCCTGCTCAGGAAATGTACAATCCAGTGAAAGACATAAATAAATAAAACAATTATAAGAAGAACATAGAAGGCAATTGAAAGAGGTAGAAAATCTTATTATGCTACATAATATGGAAAGGAAATGTTTGACTGGAAAGACTACAAATGTTCTTCAAGAAGAAAATAATTTTCAGTGACTCAGGAAGACAGACTCTTCTTAGCAGTGAATGCCAGAGGCAGTGTTGCTCACTGCATATCAGATGTGTAACCATGACTTCTAGTAGAAGGTTAATCAGACTGATGTCTGCTGTGACATCTACTCCAGACGTGCTGTGTAGTCTCTTGGGCAAATAAAGCTGTTTGAGCTTCGGTTTCCTTATCTGAACATATGAGGAGCAGACTGATTTCTTTTCACACTTTTGTTTTATCATGATAACTGTATGAAGGAATAGTGTCTATATGTGCTCTCCAAGTTTCCATTGGGGAAACTTACCTGCTCTTCATACTATTTATTCCACAATGGTTTCTGTAGCTACTTTACCAAACTTCATTCTACTCCCACCATCCCAACTCATTGTGGGGCAGCTGGGGAGTTGTATGGAATTTACCTGGTTGTAAGATTCAAGGGTACACCCTGATTTTTCACTATGCTGTTTGGAATAAAGGTTGCTTCCCCATTTTTCCATCTATCTCACTCCTCAAACATGACCAGGCATTACTGTGGCATTGAAATTAGTCCAAAGCTGAGCCTCTGTAGATAATCTGGTAAGGGAAACTGAGGACACTGTTCAGCGGTTAAGAACAGTGCTCAGTTTGCTCAGAGTGTGTGTGACAAATGAAGCAAGCTGGCAGCTGCCACATGTTCACAGGATAGGACCTTAAGGCAAAAGATGGAAACACAAAAATGTCAAGATAAATGTAGTGATCTTCACTCACAATTTGAACAAAATTCAACTTATCCTTGGAATATTTATTTGTGATCCAAAAGTCTCCTTGACTGTTTAAACCACATGGTCTTTGTTTTCCTTATCTAACATCCATTTTCTCAACTAGGAAACCATTTCAAACTACTTGTTTTTCTGTTTTCCTGAACCACTTCTCAAAGCAAGGTAATCACAGAACCATAAACTCAAAGACATACATTCTCAAGATAGAGAGCTTTCAAAATGTATCTGATGAAATTCCCAATGAAGAGGCTATGACTTCCTCTCTGATGCAGAAAACACTGTTAATTTTATATTAAGAGCTGTACCAAGAAAAATAGACTTTTTTTTTTTTTTTTTTTTGCGGTACTGGGGATCGAACTCAGGACCCTGCGCTTGCTAGGCAAGCGCTTATTCCACTGAGCTATATCCTCAGCCCTGAAAAATAGACTTTGAAAGAACAAAAAGAAGAAAATACTTTTACTGAAGACTTTCAATCACTCTGCTATAATTTTAGTCCAGTGGATCTTGGGTGTTACGCTCACTTCCATCTCTTTAAATTTTAACTCCAATTCGTCTGTCAAGAATTGCAAGTATTTTCAAGAATCAAAAATAATAAGCAAAAAGCTTTGTGGTCCTCTTAGCCATACACTTTTTTATGCCTAGGATACCTAAAGCTCAAATTGGCCTGCCAGCAGCTCTTTGAGGACGGGCCAGTGTCAGAGTCGGGTCAGGAACTCAGATGTGCATTGAGATTCAGAATTTTCTGCGTCGATGCCCTGACTCAGCCACTGCCTGTGTTAACAGTTGCCTTCGCCATCCAGGAATACACACATGTGGCAGCTTACTCTGTTCTCTTTTTACTTCCCATGTACTATGTTTCTTACTCTCTCTTATGGTTTGTGTCTAGATGTTCCCTCAAAGCCTCAGGAAGTTAAAGATGGAGCTTTTCAGAAGTGGCTGGATCCAAAGTATGTGCTGTTGGGATTGACAGTGTGTGATTACTAAATCAGCCCACTGATTGGTTTGGTGTCACCCTAATCTGGGAGCCTAGATAACTATAAAACAGGCGGAAAGACACCACTCAGGCCCCTCCCTTGTTTGTTGTGCTACCTCGTGGCTGCAAGGAACTGTTCTCTGCAAAACCACTCTGTCTTGGTGCCAGCCAATTATGGATTGAGATCTACACACTGTGAGTTAGTTAAACCTTTCCTCCCTCAACTTGTAGGTGTTTGACTCAGCAATGAGAAAATTAATGAACATACTCTCATTTTACAGTTTAAAAGATTTAAAAGAAGCATTGAAAAGGAAAGATCTTATGTTATCCCAGCAAGGTTACTGTCTGAGTCCTGGCCAAGGTAGGTCAATCTACAATGCCCCAGCCTCCTGTCTAAAGATTTATTTCACACTTCCTTTCCATTATATGAACTCAGTGAAAAGCACCTGAAATAAAAATTTTCCGTACAGTCTCTTAATTTTAAAAATATCTGCTTTTACCATTAAGTGAAAAGAATATAGAATCTTGGACTTGAAAATACCCTCAAAGTCACTTAAATAAAAAAATGCCCTCAATGATGCCAGACTCTCCTTGCTGGACTTACTTCTCTCAGAAGAGGAAGGTGATTTCCATGCTACAGAATGAGCACACCCTCATTTTTATAGTGCTGGGTATGATTCCATAAAACCTTGAGCACTAAGAAAAGGTTAATTCACAATAATAATTTTTCATGTTTCTAACCATGCTTGTATATATCAAAAACAGAGTTAGGAATCTTTGAAGAGTGATACCCTGCTCTAAAACTCATTGCTATAACATTTACAGACTGCACATAAAATACCTTTTCTGAGTTACACAGATAGCTTACTCTACAATAAGTGCACACTGAAATATGATTACATATGAAATATTATTACCTCTCTTGTCCAGCGGTAATTTTTAACGATTCTGCATTTCCTATAAAGTATGCTGGGAAGAAAGTACCATATCATATATTAGCCTGTCATATTTATGTTTTGTTTTGCTGGAGAATTTTAATTACATATTTTATCTCAGTGCTTGAAAATTTTAAATTGTTTACTTTGAGTTTTCAGCTGACCAAATGATCCCTCCTTCCTAATTAGAGGTAAATACAGATGTAAGCTCTATGTTAGAAGTGCTCAACCAGGCCATCTTGTAAGATGCACTCCAATATCTTTACAGTTTTGAGAAATTATTTGCATATTTGACTGGCTTATGTATGTTATGAGAGAAAACAGCCTTTTCTATTGGCTTCTGTTTTCAGGCTAAAATAATGAAAAGATAGTGATTGTTTTAGAATTTGTTGAGGACTATACTGATGTGTTACACAAAATTTAAAATGAAGAAATCAGTTTCCTCCAATTTACTATAAACCAGTACAAAATGTTGTGTGGATGTCTGTAGCCCTAGACAGATTGTGTTCAAGTTTTAGTGATAAGACTTCTTTATTGATGCTTTGGGAAAATCACCCAGCTATCCTGGCCCTCAAAATGGTCTTTTGAGAATAAGGCATAACATATACAATAGGTAAGGAGATTAACAACTTTTGTGCATCATATGTAGTGAGAGATACTATCCCCTCTGCTCATAAAGCCATAGGGGACTTAGGCTGCTCAGATATTTAAAAATCATATCTGCTTTTATTAGTGCTATAAAAACAGAACCATTTTTATTTTTATTGTAAGGCTTATTATTAAAACACATCTTACTGTACCACCTGCCTTAATAGTCAAACAGGACTAACAATGACAGATTACACTGCTTAGTAGCAAAAATAAACCAGAACTTATGATTTAATAAATGACACAGGTAAACATGACCTTGGTTACTCAGAGCCTCCATGAATTTTTACTTTCTACAAGAGAAGGAAGATCCTTTTAAGAGCAAGGACACAAGCAGATTTAACATTAAACCAAGATGAGAATTTATTTACATTCATGGGTGGAATCAATACCAGGCAATTAAACTACAAAGATGAGTTAACTTCTAAACTGAAAATGCTACTTAATAGCTTTGTTCTCCTTATCATTTCTATCATAAATAACACTTTAAAAATTTAATGTTGTATTATAACCTGCCACTTGAAGAACTGTTGATGTTTATACAGGTTTTTATAAATGTTTTTGCTTCAGAAAACGTCAAAATATAGTTAAAATTGTCTGCAAGAGTAGAGGATGAATTTGATCTAGTTTCCCTACATCTTTATTCACTGCTAATCAGTCTCACAGTGTCCTTTCGCACGTCTCTGCATTCATCTGTCTTTCCTATTGCTTAACCAGACCGTTAGCCATAAAGCAGAATGTGGTAACGCCAAGCAAATGTAGAATTAAAAGGTATCACGGGAGAATTTGAGTATAGCAACAGTTTGGCTAAGGTCACGCCACAGTGAGATACAAAGCAACCCATAATAAGATGAAATCACTTAAACCTAAGAAAGTTATTAATAAATCAGTAGAAATCAAGTGTGCGTGAAAAGGCTGGATGTTATGTATTCTGTGTTCTCAGATACAAGGTTTATTACCTGTGTAATTGCTGTACCATGGAGGATATGCATTTGAGCAAGTGTTGTAAATTATTACAAAGTGGATTCAATAAAATTTCCTCATAATATTTCCACCCTTAATAGTTTTCCATATGGAGAAAACCCCTGACTTACCTAAGGCTCTTACAGAGAAGTAATCTTCTAGGACTGTGGCTCCATGCCAGAGGCATAGTAACCCTTCCAATCATTTTTAGTGTGATTTAAGCACACATGAGAGGATGAAAAGGTAAACCAGAAAGCCTTAAGATGCAAACCATTTAAATGAGAAGAGGTAAAAAGAAGGCTGCCGCTGGTGCTACTATTACTGAAGCAACTGGTACTGCCACTAGTAACAAAACCCATAGGGTAAGTGTGGGTTTCATTCGGAACAGCTGTCTTACAAATGAATATTATTTTGTAAAATCATCTTTCTTGTAGAAAAACATAACCTTGAACAAGTTACTTATCACATGAACCTCTGTTCCCTCACCAGTAAGATACAAACAATAGCTATCTCACATGGAATAATTGTGGGGGCTGAGAAGTAAAGGAGGTGTTCGCGTGCCTGAGCTAGGGAAGGCCCCCAGGAGTGGGTGCGATTCACTGCTCTCGCTGCTACTCAGTTTCTATTTATTGCTCCTATTCTCTTATCCTCACATTGATATGGTGGGGATAAGACACATTTAGAAAGCCTCAGCACTCAAGCAGATCACAACCAAAGTAGGGACTTACAATATGCAGACATACTTAAAAATAATATCAGGCATTTAGTATAATGATTACAAATTAAAACTAAGCAATCCATGCCAAAGAGGCTATTTTCATACAGCTGTTTCTCCCCTAAAAGAAAAGTTAACATAATATTCTTGTTCATAAAACAGATCAAAGTGAAAGTATGTCATATCCTATTTCAGCCTCTATAATGTGTATCGTAGCCACTTGTGTTAAGACACATCCAATATAGAGATATCTAAATATATCTAAAAGTTTTAAAAACCATATTCAATTTGAAAGTTAGTACCTAATCAAGAGTACCAAGTACAAAAGTAGCTGAATAACATATCATTGGTACACTTACATGATTTTTCCTTTGTAGCATTTACAGTAAATTTCTATACAGACAGTTACTGAATGTATTAGGTTGACTATCCATTGTCTTTGTGGATAAAACAAATTGAAACCATCATGACTGTAACATTCCTGACTTCATGGTGATAATAATAATGGCCACTGACAGGACAACTTTGACCTGAACTGACAGCTGCTGTGACCAAGGTGCTTGTTCTTGGCTAATGGATATTGATTCACTCCATATGTGTCAGCTGAGTCAGAGGCAATTTTGAACTGATGAACAGGAAATGATCAACTCACCCAAAGAATAGGTAGCACACTTGGGGCTGGAGTAGCGGCACAGAATATCGTATTGGCATGTCCTGGTTGAGTCTGAGGCAGAAAGGGTAAAGCTTTGCAGCTGTTACACCCTTGAGGTCATGCTGACACAGACAAATATTCAGAGGAGATAATCCACAGGGTAGGACTGGTCCTCATGAACCTCAGTTAATCTCTTTGGCTGAAAATGATCCTCAAATGATAGAGAATAATGGGATTAATCTTTTAAACGAGTCTCCTCTTAGTTATTACATGTGTCACAAAGAGTAGAAAATTAAACATCATTATTAAAATACTGAAAATAAGGCCATAGAAGCCTTTGATTTTGTAGCCTTTCTTATTCTCATGATAGCACACATGTCACATTTCAAGAAATGATGAGAGAATAATTATTAGGAATGAGTATTTCATATTAGTTATATGAATTGCATTTGAGGTTTTAAAGCAAGCTGGCACACTATTAAAGACATTTACTAGCACATCAGGTGATGAAAATTTTGATAAATCACCTTCCTTTCAGGCTTATTTAACTAATTATTTCATTTATTTATTTTTCTTTCAGTGGGAAAGTGAAAGTAGAGTTGGTAGCACAGTCTTATTGGCAGGAACAGACGAGATATCACAATAAAAATGTGAGGATATGTAAAATAAGAAAATCATTAATTTTTGGGAAAAGTATTCAATGTGGTATCTTAAATATCACTGAGGTAATGCTACCTAGTAATTGTGTATTCCACAAAAGATCTGTAAAGTGAGTAGAGCTGAATCTTTCTAAACCCTATCTCTTTAAAATTATATCTTCACTGAAGGTAGAACTCATTCCCAACACTTTCCCAAGGCTTTATTCTCCAGCGGCCCCACTATGGTCTGTACCTGAGTTCAAAACTTTACCCAGTCTGTGCATAGAGTCAGAAGGCAGGAGTTAATGCAGTAATTAAAGAGATATTTTGTTGCTGTTGTTCTAAACCCAAGTGTCTCTTCTTTTTTGTGAATTTAGAGTTCATAGATCTGTACTGACTTGCACATAGAAAGAAATCAGTCAAATGTTTCAAGACTGTATGGGAAAACAAACTCTAAAAATACTCCATATAGTAAGACATATGGGAAGACAAATGTTTATTTTAAAGCTAAAATGAGAAAGTTGTAATTTATATATAACATTGATTCACAAATCAATGTTTTGAGAAAAATTTAAAGGACAAAAACTTGCCCAGCTAACTTTTGCCTGATTTTAAAGTTTGTTTGATAGCAAAAACATTTCCCATCTATAAATCAAAAATGTTGACATTAGGAAAAAAATTTTAAAGTTTATTGTCCATAATATGATGGAGAAAAAAATAATTTCCAAGTCATTTCAAATAAGGAAAAAATTTAGGAGATACAGCCATTTTTGTGTGTAAAGTAAAACTAATAGGAATATAGGAGAAACCTTAGCAAAAATTTCAAAGAAATATTAAATATAAGAGAACTTCCTAAC
Organism: Dinomys branickii; assembly: GCA_004027595.1. Taxonomy (NCBI): domain Eukaryota; kingdom Metazoa; phylum Chordata; class Mammalia; order Rodentia; family Dinomyidae; genus Dinomys; species Dinomys branickii. Next base: position 56,781 of record PVLD010003380.1, on the reverse strand, counting down.
AGTAGCTGAGAGTAAAATTGATAGCAGTTGAGGTTCCCAAGCCCCTGAACAACTTATGTTTTCTACCCTTCAATTTAAAACAAAGGCAGTATTAAGCCTCTGGGAAATTGTTACCCAAGAATGTGCAATGACTTTCTTTTACTAATAAATCAAAATCTTCCCTGTGGAAACACAAGAGTTTCTCTTTGCAACTCCCAGTGAAAATGTCCAAGCTGATATGTCCCACCTGGCCAGCAGGAACCCTGTCAGCTCCAGGTCTGACTTCCCACCATTGATTTACACCTGTCGCAAAGACTTCCCTCTCCACATGTTCTTGTGACCCCCCCCCCAGTTGTGTGGTGGTTCATTAGCTAAGGATGCAGATTCCGCACGTGTTTGAGCATCTTCCTACTTCTAATGCACCCTGTCAAACTCTCTGACAGCCCCTGACCACGTTTGCCTTCTCTTTCCTGACTCAAGGGAAATTTTAGTTTTTATTATTCATGTGGCCTGAAAACACATAATAATAATCAGCAAATCAGCAGTTGTTCCACTGAGTGCTTCCTAGGTGCCAGTATAGTCACATTTTGGCTTCTCGGCTACTGTTTTTCCTTTCTAAAATCTCAAACAGCCCCTATATACACTGTGCTGTTAAATGATGATCTCAGCCCTTTTGTGAATGATTGTGAACTGAAAAAAATTCAAAGGAATGATGATCCAGTAAGAAGCCAAATGTCCTCCTCCTCTTATTCTAGAATCTCTTAGAAAATATATATCTGTCTATCAGTGGTGCAAGAATCAGTAGAATGGTCAGAAGTTACTCATCTCAATCTGGGTGCTCACTGGATTATATTCTCACTTCCATATCTCTCGTTCTTCAAGAATCTGTTGTTCTTTACCACTACTATATTTGCACTATGTAGCTTTCTGTTGATTCTCTGAGTCCCTTGAAACCTTTTTTCAAAAAAAAAAAAATTCTTTGAAGCAGACAAGCTCCTTTCCTGCAATTAGCCTGAAGCACTGTCAATTATTTGCAGCTCAGTGCCTGAGCTGGCCAGCACCGTAGGTAGTATGTATGTTCTTAGTATAGGATCAAGCCGTGGATAAGCCAGAGAAAGGAGCCCTTGGTTTCCCTGTTTCCACTCTCACTGGGTATGATTTTCAGACAGCAGAAATCAATCTTAGCTGATCAGGCCAAAATCAATCATTTACAAGAAAACATCACAGGTCTCCTTCTAGTTTCTAGAGTTAGAAACACTGTGGCTCCGAGGAGGCACCTGTCTCTTGTTGGTTGTCATCTACTGGGACACCCAACCTCCTTCAAGTTCACGGGCATTGTTATGCAGTGAACTGTGTCCTTTAAAATTCATGTGCTGAAGTCTTAACTCCAGAACTTTAGAATATAACTATATTTGAAGCTAGGGACTTTAAAGGATGATTATAATTTTTGGCAGTACCTATGCTGTAAGTTTTATAGGTTTATATGTTATTAGTAGATGTTCATAGTACATGGTGATCGTATTTGATGTGAGAAGCAGGTACCTCTGCATAGCACTTCTCAATTGCTTTTTAAACCTCCTTTTCCTCTCTTCCTTCCTCGATCTCCTGAGCTCTTTCCCACATGTGAAAGAATTCCCTACTTCCTGTTATGTTTCTCTTTACGTACCTTTTGGGTTTCTCATGTAAGAGAAACCATGTGACACTTAAGTTTATGCATCTAATTTATTTCACTTAGAATTATAGTACCAAGATGATCCAATTACTTACAAATGAGTCAGTGTGCTACTTCATGGCAGAATAGTACTCCACTGCGCATAAAGAACACATTTTTTTTCATTCATTCATCCGTGGATAGGAATATAGTTCATTTGCAAGGAGATGGAAACATATCCCCTGTTCTTGAAGAGGTGGTTAAATTTAAAATGAGGCCTGTGCTGCGGTCTCTAATCCAATCTAGGTGTTGTCCTTGTAAGCTGATATTAGAGTGTCTAGAGAAAGTCGCTAGAGGTAGGGGTACACCCAAAGAGGCAAGGGTGTGGAGGGCCTGGTAAGAAATTACCAACTGCAAGGCCAGGCGAAAAGGCGAAGGAGAAGCCAAACTTGAAAACAGCTTGAAGCTGGTTTGTAGCTTTCAGTACTGGGAAAAATAATAGTAATCTGTTATTTAAATCACCCGACTGTCATATTTTGTTATAGCTGCCCTAAAATTAGCATAGCCATCACCCTGTATTAATCATTGCTTTTTAGCCAGTTACCCTTTATTATCTCTTCATATCTAATTCTGAACCTCCTTCAGACACTTCTAAAGTCCTCAGAAACCCGTACTGTCAGAAATTAGATTATTTCCCTATAAATTACACTGTCATTTGCTTGGTTCACTCACAGACATACCATTGCTAGCAGTATATAAATGTACACTATTTAGATTCAAAATCATACTAATGACAAACATTTTTCAAAATTACATACCTACTTGAACTATTTGTGGAGATTGGCTGTTTTGGTAGAGGACTCCTGAATCCAGTAAAGAACATCCTATTTATCAATGACAAAATTATTGGATGTGGGGCTCACCATACCTTAATTACTACCCTGTCCAGCAATGTTCAGTTCAAACATATTTTATGCAAAATACAATTTGTGTAATAACAAAAGATAGATAATGTAATTATCTTATATAAATCATGTTAATTGTGAAATTCTTGAAGCATCTGTATTACTACTAGGTTATGATCAAGTTCATACTGGGCTAAGTGACCACTTAAATAATTCCTCAACAGTTGGTACAGAGCATAATTAATATTAACTCATGATGTGAGGAAATTAATAATTTATTAATTTCACTTTTGCTTTCATTTTAGGAACAAATAGGAAGGTTTGATGAAGTGAGGAAAAACGAAAGCTCATTTTCCAGTTGGGAAATGAGAAAAATGTCAGTGGAGAGCTAACATGTGGTATCACTTAAGTTTATTTTGAATACGGAAAAAAACAAAAATTGTTCCAGAGGGAGCAACCCTGTCCGTGCAAGGAAATGAAGGAGATGACATAGTAGGCTTTTGGTTGTTCTGTTTGTTTTCAGTGATTAAAAACCTTCCATTTCTATATAGCCTAATGCAGAATAGAACACTTATCTTTCTTTGACTTTTATATTTTATTGACTCATACACAAACCTTTGAGGCACAAATGCTAGAATTCCCTTTTCCCAAAAAATAATGCCAAGAAAAGATATCTGCACCTTTCCAACTCCTTTGCAAGCTACTTTCAAAGGCAATCATAGATGTAAATGCAGAACATGTAAAGGCAAAATTGGGTGATTGTTCTCCTTTTTCAGGAAAGTAAGAAGGATTATGTCCTTTCCAAGTCAATGTATATTATCACCAGGAAATGTGGTCATACTAAATCCATGGGTGTTGGGAGTACAGATGTAAGTAATAACACCTATATAAATCAGTGGTGAATGGTGCTCATTTGCCTTTCCAGCATTGTAGGAGGCCAGAACTTAATGTATTTGCAATGCAGCTACATGGCTGCTGTGTAGAAATGTAAGTTCCACACCTGCACAGCAAAAGCAGTCACCTCACTAAGTCACAGGAGCCTAAGGCAAGCAGAATAAAATACTAAGTCTTTTGGTTTTGCAACATATAATGCTTTACTTGGTGCAAAGAGTTTAATCTAGGCTCATTTATATGATTTTCACTCTAGCCAGCCTATTTAATGAGCCCTTAGAGCAATTATAATACTGTTCTCAGTTCTGTGTGACTATACTGAAAACCTGTGAGGTATAAACTCTGTAACATAGCTACAATATTGGTACTAAGGTATGAGTGAATGGAGTGAGAATGGACGTGGGCTGGCTGTAGAGATGAGCCTACCTCTTGGGGAAAGCTAGACTATAAGAACCTAAATTTCAAGGATAGGTGACAAAAATGCAATTATCTTTTTATGTAGGAAATATATTTCCTACAGCAAATGTCCCAAATAATTTAAAACTTGTCTTTCTAATCTCAAATACCATATGATTAGTGCATAGCAGGTGATTTCAGGCAAGAATTTGAACATTATGAAGACACTGGAAGATATAGATGTAGATATTGATTTAGATATAGATCTAGATTAGACGTGGATAGACATACATTAGATATAGTTAGTTATAGGTATAGGTGAGACATAGATGATATAGATATGACAATTACTAGCAAATATTAAATGTTTTTCCAGACAATGATTGTTCAGATACTTACCAGCTGTTTCTCTCGCTGCCGAAAAGAATTCTATCTATTAAAGGGTAGTCCATTTCTATTATGTAGTCTCCACAAAACTTACCTACTTTTCCACCCTATGGAACTGTCAGAAATCAACTGAGGGTTCTTTTGCTCAATTACAAAAAAAATCACAAACTGACAAAATGCAGCTTCGTCAATACTTGCGGCACCTGACCTTAAATGACCATGGTTCCCAGCCCTAAGTGTTACAGTTCTTAGTGTTGAGGCCCTTGGTGACTTCTACCCCTACCAGCTCCACAGCAGCCATAGGTTATTGCCCCCTTGATTGCTTTCTAGGCCTTTTCCAAAAGCTTCTATTACATCTCTGTGGCTAAAATGCATGCAGGTTTGCACAGGTCTCTGCCAGTTGCCGCAGGTCTCCCCCTGGGTCTGGCTAAGCCTCTAGGGCTCCCAGCTCTTTTTAGAGCAACCCAGTTACCCACTGTATTGGAGATAAGGAGCATGAGTCAACAATAGGACGACCCAAGCTCAGCTTGCAGGGAGCTGTACTGCAGCACAGGTGGGTAGCTCCTACACAGCCATCCACGGCTTTGTCTTTATGTGTTTGTGCACTTATACTTAGCCAAATACACATATTCTATTGTGGCCAATTTAGATAATAATTTCAATTCCTTCTGGGCAACACTGACTTAAATAAATACAAAAATTAATTTTAAAAATTAATGGAGAATCTAATAACATCACAACAAAATATGCATGCAATTTATTGGCTCCAATAATTAAATTTTGAAGTCTGAATTCATTGATTAGGGATAAAATAATTTGCTGTCTATGTGTACATGAAGAAGACAATACTTTTCATACATTGAAATTGGTAAAATTATAATGACTGGCAACAAGGATAGAGAAAAACATTTTTTTCTTAACTAGAGAAATGATTCTGAAAATAGAGATTAGAATGAAAATTCAGAAAATAAAGATTTCCAGCAAATGCTGCTTACACAGCGTGCACAGCTGGCAGTCCCTGAGCACACACTCTGTCAAGTGTTTGCTTTGCACTATTCCTTCCCTGGCTGAACATGAGCTGATCTCTGAATCCCTTTGAAGTCAGTTCATATTGTAGCCCAGAGAGTTACTCTCACCTTTCTTATTTTCCTAAAAGCTTCTTGGTTGTCCTGCACCTGTATGACTAGGGCCAGTGGAGACTCCGGCTCCTTCTGTTAATTCAGAGTTCCTGTGAGTATATGAGTTGTGAGATGTGACACGCGTTACTCTTTGTTCTAGTAAAGTCTTCTCTTGCAGTTTTCTGCCCAGTAATTTAATATTACTGATTCTCACTGTGTTGTCCTATTTCAAATGACTGCTGCATTGGTTTTCTATATGATGTCCTGATATAGTGAATCACAAATAGTTTCATTTCCCAAAAGGGCCCCTACTCCCAAGAGATTTTTCTGAACTCAGATTCATAAGAGGAATTTCAGGTCAGTCTACTACTAACAGCTGAAATTGGAATGTTGTGATTGTAAGTTTACCTGCAAGATATGAGTTCCCCTCGTCCTTGTTTATCCTTAAAGCCTTAGATTATCACCATTTGAGGACTATTTCCCTCTCCTACTGTTTTCCATTTTTCAGATCCCAGTCTTCAGCCTCCATATTTCTGTTACTTTCATATGCAAAAAATTTTCTTCCTATTGCCTACTCCAAACAGGTTCTAGGTACACTATTCACCAAGGAGTAAACAGGAAATTTCCCCATTAAATAAGTGCACAATCCACACTAAGATGCACTTTGTAGCATAGTGTTCCAGAAGAACATGAAAAATTACCTGTTTAAGAATATCAAAATCTTCCACTACTTTTTAAACATAGAAGAACCACAGTGAAAATGTATTTTTCACCCATATGAAACAACCCCCAGGCATCTTACTTTCTGTTATTGTTATTTGTATACATGAATTATCACCCGCACTGGACTATATAGCCACTGAGGTCAGAATTCAGTTTTGCAGGATAGTGGAATTGTCTACCTTGGGCTTACAATGCTCACTGTAAGTTTGTAAAATACATGGAAAATGGTAAGCGTATATAAATATAGACACTCACTTATGGCCTAGAAAACTTAAAACTACGAAAGTGTTGAACAAATAATAGAACTTCAGGTGTTGTTGGCTTTACATTATGTGTCTACTTTAAGGCAGTAGTGGCAAACCTATGGCACGCATGCTGCCACCGGCCTGCAGAACCCTCTCTGTTGGCACAGGAATCAAGGTGCCCCAGCATCACTCCAGCAGCCAAGCACTGGCATACATGGGACAGTGCTGGCACTTTGCAATAAATAATCAGGTTTGGGGTTGCAGTTTGGGGACCCAGTACTTAAAAGATTTGTCATCACTGTCACTAAGATGACATTGCTAGGTTTTGCTGTACTTTGTGCAGAATATTCTAGTGCTGGTCATGAAGTTATTTCAATGAAAGAGACAAGCATAGTTATTTGCCCTTCAGAACAATATTTAGGAAAATGATGGTGGAAAACATCACAAATGAGCTTTGCATATTTATGAAAAATTTATATCATGCAAAAGCCAGTGTTCACTGCATTATTGTACTTGACTCTCATTTTAATGATGGAACATCATTAAACATTGTCCTAACAATGAAGACACTGAGGTACAGAATCAGGTTATGCTTTTGGCTGGATTTCCTGTAGACCTGCTACTGAACCATGCTGGGAAATTTCATGGTAACCCATGGAGAACAGCATACCCTAATCATCCTAATTAGCTCCCAGAAGCCATCATTAAAAGCACTTCATCTTCTACTCTATATGACAACAAATGCAGAACAAAATAACCTACATTATCTGCTTCGACCTTTCTCCCATATAAAATGCTGCAGTTGGATGCCACTCTTCCATATTGTTAGTGAAAAGTAAAAGAGGCCATGCATGGTAGATTACTTGACCTGAGACTTCAAAAGGAAGCTTTGGAGTCCATACCATGGGTATAGTCTGTGACAGTGAGCAACTGTCTCTACAGCTGGGTCTCAGAAAATTCATGGAGCAGACATGTTAAGCTAGGTCTATAAGGCCCACTCCCTGAGCTGGGCAATGGCAGTGGAGATTTACATGTGATGTTAGTTTGCAAGGGCTGCCATAACTAAGCACTGGGCGGCTTACAGAGGAGAATTTTCTGTTACCGCAGTTGTAGAAGACCAAGATCAAGGTGTTTGCAAGTTTGGTTCTTTCCTGTGGCTTCTCTCCTCACCTTGCATGTGGCCACCACCTCGTGTCCTCATTTGGCCACTGTTCTGTGCAAGCTCCTCTCATGGACAGTGTCTAGATTTCTTCTTCATCTAGATACCAGTGCTAGTAGATTAAGGCTCAACTGGAAGAATCTATTATAAATTTATGAGCTCTTTAAAAATCCTACCTCCCAATAAGTTTGTATTCTGAACATCTGGGGCTTAGGATTTCAACATATGGGTTTGGGGGGGGATCTAGTCAGCCAGTACCAGATGTCAGACAGTTAAAAGCAATGGTTGGAATCGTATGCTGATTCTTGCTTGTGTGACAAAGTGATAAGCTGCATCTGCAAGAAAGCATTTATTCTATCAAGTAAAGATCTACTAAAAATCTGGTACCCAATTACCTAACTATGGACAGTCCACATGTTCTTTCACCAATCTGTAATAATTTCATGAGACATTTTTTGAAGTGATTGGTAAAATAAGATTTTCTTTCAAAAAATAATAATTCTTTGGAACTATTTCATACTTTGTAAATATTGAAAGTTAGTCTGAATGATAGGCTACTATAGACAGACACTTAATATTAGTCTCTGTAACTTCTAATTTTGTCATCACACAGCAGCATTTTATGCTCCAGTAAGAATTTGGGGGGAAAAGCGTATTTCAAATTATGCAAACTGATTCTATTGAGTACATTCTATAATTCAGTACACAATGGAAGACTATAGTACAACAGTGTAAGCCCTAAAAGTTTAGAATTTACTATGGTTCCAGAAAAGATGCCTCACCTCCAGATATATAATGAAACAGAGGATAACTCTCCAAAATAAATTCTAAATTACTACACATTTAGAATATTTTACTCTGATAACAAATTAAAAACATTAAAACATTTTCACAAACATATTTTGTGTAACTTATACAACTTTGTTTTATATTTTGAATGTTATTTTTATGAGTTATTGAGCCTTTATAATGTCATTTAAGTATAATTCAGTGTTTAAACTTAAACCACTTACGAAACCATAATTCTTAAATTTTAATCTGTTACTGCAATGTTTTTCTAACTCTAAAACAACACAGAAATTTCAATCATGCAAGAACTATTACCTACCTGGATGACTATGCTTTGCTCACCTAGCATCACTGAATATCTACATTTAAAAGACAGTATGCAGATTGATTTTAGATCTGACCTTTAAGCTTTTTTAACATTTATTTGAGATGATGAAAATCACCCTTATAACATGGTGTATGTTTCTTTAGAAAAGAAAAAAAACTTAAAATCACAAGAAATAAATAATATTTCAAATAATTGTTGATACAAGTAAAATGGTATTCTCCTAAACACCCATAATTTAATGTGAGGACTATTTTTGAGTATTCCAGCATTTTTATTGATTGTTACAACCAAATACATAACAAGATACTAGGTAAACTGAAATACATGAAGTGAAATCGATAGTTGTCCAAGAAGTTATACTACTGTCTACAAGTCAGCAAACTTCATACATTGAAAAGAAATGCTAGGGACTAAAACACAGGTGAGATGTAATATACAACATGATAAAGTTCAAACAAGGTAAAGGATTTGTTCTGCTTTAAGTTAAAGTCGCCTCCTGACAGAAGTAGATAAAATTTAAGAAATTTCTGAGTTAAAATTAAGTTCATGTGAATAAAAATAGAACTTAGGAATAAAAGAGGGAGTTCCAGGTGGAGGAAATAATATAATCATAGTCATTACAAAGTTAAGTTTTGGAATGTTGAATAAATCCAGTTCTATTGCATGGATTTTATGTCATATCTTAGTAAAAAAATTCATTTGCTTTTGGAAATATGATCTGGGTTTTTTAATGGTACAATATAGAGGGTAAGTTTCTAACTAGGTAAGTTATATAAAATATACTTGGTCTTTATATGTGATATATATGTAGAGTATGCCTGTGAGCATACTCTACACTTTGGGAGGCTGGGGTAAGAGGGTTGCGAGCTAGAACCAAGCCTGGGTAATTTTGTGACTTAGTCAAACTCTGTCTTCAATTTTAAAAAAAGAAAATTAAAAAGGGCCATGAATATGGCTCAGTGACAAGGCCCTGAGTTCAGTGTTCCGTCAGCAGTAACACACCTTACAAGCTGACTTGTCAAGGACTACGTATTCATTACGTACGGCTCAGGCTCCTAGGTGGTTGCTGTCCTCTCTCCTTCTCAGCGTTAGCCTACGTGATAATCTATGCGGCTCCCTGTTGAAACTAGTGTCCTTAGGAAACCCTTAATGATTTTAGACAGAAAATAGGTCTAGAAGGTGGTAATGAAAAATTGTGATAAGGTACCATGGAAACCTCCATTTTTATGCATTTTCCTTATATTATAACTGAGCCGTACATAGCACAGGCAGTATCCTTTACCTCTGACCCAGTTGGGTGCATTCCAGTAAGAATAAGGAGTAATTGTCCCTAATGTTTACAATATTTGTATTTTACTTTGGAATTACATTTTTCTTTTAAGATTATAGCATAAATTTCTAATTTTTAAACCAACTTGAAGATAGTTTATACATGTTAAACCAGTGCCAGCCTAAGTGGAAAGGAAATGGTCATGATTATGATCAATAGTGCAGACATTGAGGCCACACACAGTTTTTCAACTAGATTATTCACTCGTGGATAAGTGGATAAGAGTGTTCACTGTTGAGAGGGAGATTACTTTGTGTATAATTTTTAAATATGATTCCATGTATTCACATCCAGTTCCTCCATTCAATTTGAAACTTCCTGCAGGCAGTGACAGTTTTGTACTAAATGCCTGCATACATCATATAAAAAGCTAAGATTGATTGCTGGACTAAACAGTGACCCATTAGGGGGAGAAAATCGCCAGGGGGATAATAGGGCAGTCGCATAAGTCTCGTACATGCAAGTACTTTAAAGTGTGATGTCTCTACCGCTACCCTGACTGTGACACATCTAGTGAACCACTTCATCGGCATCAGCACTGTGGGCTCATATGCCTGTTCTCAACTTTCTTATCATATCACTGTTTTCTACAGAAGGCCAGTCTCAATGGGGAGCACTTCAAGAGGAAGATAGTCATTTTTACAGTAGAACTATACTTGTTTTTAAATGTGAGCATTTGAGTTTTCAGCTCTTGTAAACGGCTGTTTACTTTTACTAAAACTCCTTTTTGGAGAGGCATGGCATTTGGTAGGAAACAAGAAACAATATGTTAGAAGCACTAATATCACAAAGTGCCTATTAAAACGCCAGCTTTGTTCATTTGCTGCTGTTTCATTGGCTGCTGTATTTACGGAGGTTGTTCATAAGTACTGTGCCACTTAATCCTGACTTCAGCTTGACATCCGGAAGTGCGGCCTAGTGGAGGAAGCGGCTGGGCACCGTCTGCTGCCTTGTCCTTCCTTGCTAGCACCTCTGCTCCTTTCCAGCCACCAGGAAACGGGCAGCTGCGCTCCACCACTCCCCTCCTGCACGGTGTTCTGCCTCGCTGCAGCACACAGGAAGGGAGACAGCCCGCCAGGAACCGAGGCCTAAGGGAACACGAGCCAGACAAAGCACTTCCTTCCCTATGCTGTGCCTGTCGGGAGTTTGACCGCAGCAATAGGAAGCTGCTGCCACAGTTATCTCTGCATCCTCTTAACAACTGAAGACGGTGGTTTCCTACACTGCTAAGTGTTTTAACTTTAACATTTGTCATATTAATAGTCCTATAGTTTTCAGTTGTCATTGTCACTTACTAAATTACTAGTGCGGGTTTGCTGTCTGTTGCCTTCCTCGGCGACTGAACCTTCTATGAGTGATAGAATTAACGGGAAGTCAGAGTATTTTCACATTCACCATTTCCATCCGGGAAAACACAAATGAGCTTTCAATTGTTTAAGTATTTTGACTATGAATTAAAATCTACAGATGCATGATAGGACAAAGCTGTCCTGGGCAGAAGTTGTCTTAAGTCAGAATTATGACAACACAGTGTGAGTCTGAGCTACGGCTTGACTCTTGCTTATCTGATTTCTTTTCATCACTTCTCTATAGTGTATCATTTTTATAGATAAATAGGAAAAATATAAAATAAATTAACACTTTTCTTTTTATGGCTATATTTTACATGGAAAGACTGCACTTGTTTTAAGGATACAGTTCAATGAAGTCTGACCGAACATATGCTTACATAACACCTTATAAAACCTCAAAAAATTTCTCTTGTCCTGAGAACCATATATTCATCATGATCATTTTCTCTATTCTGAAATGTCATGTACATGCCTTCCTATATGATAATTTGTGTCTTGCTTCCTACATTTAGGAAAATATTTTAAAATTTCATGCCTGTATCTATATATGTCGTATGTATTAATTGTCCAGTTCTATCCACTAAGAAGTAGTATTAAGTTGAGTGAGCTGGGTTTTAAAAACTACATTCCCCTGTTAATAGACATTTTAGTCATTTACAATACTTAGTTATCATGAACAAAGCTCTGCCACCCCTGCATCTTTTATGGTTACTTTGATGTATTGAATTCATTATTCAAAACATTTACCTTTCACGTTTGACTTTTTTTGGAACCGGGAATTGAACTCGGGGCCTTGCACCTGTTAGGCGGGTGCTGTGCTGCTGAGCTAAAGCCCCAGCCCCATGGCTGACCTTAGGGAAGAGCCAGAAGTTGTGTGGCGAAGGTGTTGGATGAGCGCAGCAGACGTATTTCTCAGACTGCTGCTCTGGGCAGCAGCGTCCATCATACTTTTCTTCACATCTGCTGTCTCAGTTACTTTTTCACTGCTGGGACACAATAGCCAACACCCACATCTTTTTTTTTTTAAGAAAAAAGGAAGCAAAATCACAACCACCAAAAAAACAAAACAACACAAAAGCAATAAAAAAGATGCAGAATTTCCAAACAAGATGATGGAATGTGAACAGTGGTTGTTATAGTACATATTATCTTCAATGAAGTTGTTCAGGTTACAAGATGTAGGAACACAAGCTTGATCAAACAATTAAAGAGAATAAAAAATAATAAAAGAATTAGAAATGATACAGTTTCACTAGCCAGGGTAGTGGAGATTCAGCAATGGCGGTTATATTGCATATTGTTGTCTTCAAATTAGTTGTTCACATTACCTGGTATAATCATGCAAAACTGGCCAGAAAAAGAAAAATTTAAGCATTAACTATTCCTTTCAATAAACCAATAGATATCAGAAATACAATTATCCTAGCTATGCTTATATATCCATATAAAACTTTTTCTTTCCTTCTTTCCTTCATCCCAGTTGTTCCTTTCCTTTGAGCCAATTCTTTCCCTTTCACAATATCCACTGTACCTTTTGGGTTTTATTTATGCTTTCAGGTTCTTACACTAGGGAGATAATATGATGTCTACACATGTGGGTCTGATTTATTTCACTTATAAGTACGGTCTCTAGTTGCCTCCATTTTCCTAGAAAAGGCTCAAGATTATTTTTTATAGCTGACTAATACTCCATTGTATGAAAATACCACATCTTTTTATTTATTCCTCAGTTGATGGGCACTTGTGTTATTTTCAAGATTTAGTTATGACAAATTGCCCTGCTATAAACAAGCCATTCTTTCTGGGTTGAGATGGAATCCTAGTGTTGTTTTAATTTGAATTTCTCAAATGACCAATGATGTAGAACATTTTTTCATATATTTACTTGTAATTTGTATTTCTTCAACACCCACATCTTGAAGGAGGAGATGTTTAAAGTTTGGCTTACAGTTCAGTGCATTGTCAGCTGGCTCCACGCCCAAACCAGCAGGCTGGAAGGTCTGGGCAAAGAAAAGCTGTTCATATCATGACCACCAAGGAACAGAGAGCTTATTGAAGGCTGTGACTGCATCAGGTATGACTGCACTCACAGCATAAATTTTAGTGACTAACCCCTTTGCTTAAGCTAAGAATCCCTTGAGTAGCAGTGAATAGTAGCCCCTGCCTGCTGCTAGGGACATTTGTTGTGAACTTTTAAATGAAGCTGAATTCAAAAAGTGGCACAGGTTCCTCATTTTGCTAGCACTGTAACTATACAAACTGGTGAAGTAGCAGGGTTGTGTGGGTAGAATTATTGATAAGGCACCATGGTGTGCAGTCCAGGTGGATGAATGCAATAATGTGAACAACACGGTAATGACGCTTGTTTGAGGTGGTATTTTTATAAAGGTGGTGCATGAGGATACATTATGTACCCTTTTGTTGCAAACTAACACCACAGCTGCAGAGCTATGCAAGCCCTTGAATGATTCCATATCAGAGAAACTGAACGGGTCAGTTTGCGTCAGTACTTGCACAAAGTGGCTGCCATGACCAATGGCTTTCTGGTTTTACTCCTTGGGTCAAAGAACACACTTTTAGTTATGAATCTATGCATTGTGTCAACAACAGAGAAACCCTGGCTGAATTTCAAAACATTTTGCAGGGTGTGATTCACATGATCAACCATATTACAGTACATGTCCTGAACGCATGTTTGTTCACTCAGATCGATGAGGACATGGACACGGAGCACATATGTATTCTCTTATACAAAGAAATGAGATGATTTTCTAAGAGTAAATCACTGGACAGAGTTTTTTGAATTGCAAGAGCTACCCCAGGGATTTCTTTACAAAAAACAACCACATTAGCAAGGGCAGCACATTTGAGTGACACATATTAGTCCCAAAACTTGCCGACTCTGGACACACTCCGCCTGCTCAGCTCACTCACTGTGTCACTGTGGGGGAGGGCGGGGCTGTACTCCACTCCGCAGAGAGAGCGGATTCAAATCCAGACTGGAGACACGAGGTGCTGAGTGAACATTAGGACTTTTAACGTGCACTAGCAGGGCTATTGAAAGTGATTGGGTCAGGGCCTTTTCTCTGTCATCTGGTGAACGATCACCTCTCTCAGCCTGCAAGGAAGTTGGAGCATTATTTGACAACCACAAAAGACTCTTGAACCAGAAAGAAATAGATCCACCGGCCACTTGTGAATAACCCAGGTGATTCAACATTTTTTCTACTAGAAAAAGATTAACTTGAGATCACAAATGGCAGTGACCTTAAAAGTATGTTTAAGACCATCTGAAATCTCCACATGCTGTAAATTAAAGTCAAGGTGAAATATCCTGAAATTGACCCAAAAGCATTGAAAACCCTATTTCCATTTTCAACATTCTATCTTTGTGGAGCAAGATTTTCTGATAAGAACAAATATTACACTTGGTCTTAGCCAAAAGGCCAAGAGGCAGTGAGTGAAGCAGAATTTTCTACACTGAGAGCAATCAAGGAAAGATCAAGGAGTACACTGGACTCCAGGTGTCACCATCTCCCACCACCCAGAGAGCACCATCCAGTTGCAGGAAATAATCTCAGGGCTCCCACTGATACTGCATTTTGGTGGGTTGTATGATTACTTTATGATAGTTCACAGTGTAATGATAGAGATAAAGTTAACAATAAATGTAATGTGTGTGAAAAATCCTGAAACCATCACCTGCTCCAATCTGTGGAAAAATTGTCTTCTATGAAACTGGTCCCTGGTGCCAAAAAGGCTGGAGACCACTGTTATACGCTACACCGCCTTAGCTCCTTTAACAGTCTCTTTTGAGCATTTTAGAGAGGGTGACTCCATGATTCAGCGAGGATGCTTTCCAGCTTGTCATTGAATACAACACAGGTTAAACTACCCAAGACAATGCTCCAAGACAGTTTCAACAGGCTCACTTTAGCCTTTAAGGCTCACAGATACGTTTATGTCAACGCCTACAGCATTCCACTAAGAGAATGCCCAAATTTTAATTTTATAATGCTGTCATAGACAAATGACTATTCAATATATATTTATTTTGACTGTAGATGAATGTAATAGTTTTACACTCAAATAAAATATGACTCAGTAATAGTACATAAATTTAAATGATTACTCCAAGTCTCCATTTCTCCAAAAGCTAATTAAAGGTACTTAAGTATTATGCAGAGTTCCTGAAGTATTAAATTTCCTGATATTTATTAAGGATTTAGCAATAGTATCTCCAGTGTAGTATAAGTTAGCACAGTCCTTATAGACAACAGTATGGAAATTCCTCAAATTTGAAAATAGAATTTTCACACCATCTAGAAATTCTTCTTCTGGGTATGTATTCAAAGGAAATCAAGTCAGTATGTCAAAGAAGAATATGCTCTCCCATATTCATTGCAGAGCTATTCATAACAAGAAATGGAAACAAATTATGTGTTCATTAACTGATAAATGGGTCAAGAAAATATAATACATATACCCAACAGGATACCATTCAGCCATTATAAAGAAAACCAGAATTCTGTAATTTGTAAAATCATTTACAGAACTAGAGAACATTATACTAAGTAAAACCAACCAAACACAGAGAAGCAAGAGCCACGTGATTGTATTCATATGTGGAATCAAAGAACTTATTCTTAGAGAAATTGAAAGTGAGATGGTGATTATCAGAGACCTAGGAAAGTGAGAGTGTGAGGAGAAAGATTAGTGAACAGGTATGAAGTTAATTGGTCCGATATGAGTAAGAAACACCGGTGTTCCGCTGCAGAACAGTGGATATAGGTAATGGGATGGTGCTACACATTTCAAAAACCTAAATGAAGGATTTTGCCCACATTCCCCATACAGAGATAATAAATTGTGAGGACATCAATATGTTTCATGAGATTTAAATATTTCATGAAGTATGCAGATGTTAAAACACTGTCAGATATGCCATCAATTTTATAATTTTTATATCTATAAGTATCAATAAAAAAATAAATTAAAGATTGTAAAAAATTTAGCAACACCTCCTATTCCTCAAGATTTTCTCAACACATTTGTAAAATTAATAAATGCAGGTAACACAAACCATATTAAATGGTTCAATATTATCAAATATATGTCACCACTCACCATATAAGAAAGGTAAATTTCTTGGATCTTGTCAGCCATGTTTTCAAACTGTGCTTTTCAAAAAATGCAAATTTTCCAAGAGGTTTTATTTTTATCATTTGGCCATATCTCTTTCCCTTAAGTTATTTTATTTAATGTGCTGTATCCAGTTCAGTGGCTCTAAAGGGAAACACAGTGTTGCAAAGGCAAAGTGGTATTTTCTTCCCACATAAGCTAGTACTTTTGTTCACTTTTTAAAAATTCTAAACCTTAAGCCTGTACCTTACTCCAGAAAGAGTGACAATCATCACAAATTCAACATAACAACGAATGCTGGTGAGACTGTAGGGAAAAAGAAGCTCTTAAATTATTGGTGCAGACACAAACTGGGACAACAGCTATGGAAGTGGTAAGGGATATCCTCCTAGCATTGCAACTTCGGATTCTCCTTTCATGTGTAGTATTCTCTTTTCAACTTCCCTGAAGTCATAGTGTATCTGGAAGCTACAACTGTTTCCTAAAAAAAAAACACCACCAAAAACCATGAAAATGGAAAAAAAATCCACACAGAGCTCTGGGTTTCACAAACTGCTACAGCTGTTTCTACATCCAGTAATGTGCTTCTCCCCACAGTTCTTTACCTCCTTGTTTCCACGACGTTTAACTCCCTTTAAAGTGGAAAGTGTACCTCAGCCAGATTTGCTATGCTCAGAACTTCTGTGGATGTCATGAGGCTTTTCGAGAAGAGAGCTCCATAAATCTATTTTGTATTTTCTATTCACGAGACAGAGGTTGTCTGTAAATAAACTTGGTTTTTCTTTAGTGTAAAATTAGTCCATTTTGGAACTTTAAATTAAAAACAGAGAAAAACCAATTTGGGTTTGTGCCTCACATCTTTGAGTAAATAGGTTATTGCTTTAGGTGTGTGAGATTTTTGAACCGTTACATTTGGGTTTGCATCAGAGTTTTACAAACATTTGTCAGACAACCTTGAAATGAAGAGCTATTAACATCTGTCCAGTACATGGTATAGAGTATTTTAATTACTCTAAAAAAAAGCAGATAGATTATCCCATTGTCTGACTAAATCATTGATTCACTATAAACAAATGCAAATGTAAAGAACCTAATTTTTGAAAATAGAGAATCAAACCATGGTAGGTAACTTTCAGATTTTTAAAATTTCTGTTAGAGCTCACTTTTGGATTCTTTTTTTAACTACTATTTGTCATTAACAAGATTTGAGTTGAAGAAAACAACTTTTCTCACACACTGACAAATCCAGTGAATTGGGAATGGAGGTGACCTGGAAAGTATGAAATCAACCATATGAGGGTGTTGGATAAAGAATATGAAATTCATACATGAATGAGTATTTTACCTCCTAAAAACGTGCACTGTCTCTTTTGTGTACTCAGAACTTTCCCTTCTCTTTACCTCTTTGTTTTGGTGTCAGAAAAAGTATATAATGATGGAGTCAGACTTCAAAACTGTCTTTAATTGTTTGATCAGTCTTGGATTCTTATGTCTGGTAGTTGGGCCAACTCGGCTGAGGATAACATATATAATATAACAACCACTGTTAATTCCTAACGTCTTATTTTGAAACCCTGTATTGTGCTTATTGTTTTTGTCTTCATTGTCATTATTTTGTTGTTTTTTCTCTTTGAGATTTAAAAAATAAAGAAACCAAGTTTGTATAAGTCTCAAAAAGATAGAGGAATTCTTATAAAAGATCACAATTGTCGACAAACTACCAAAGATTAGAAAGGTCAAGTGCGTGGCACAAGAATGTACCAAGAAGCAAAGCCAAGAGAGGAACGTGGGATCTATTCTGCTCCAGATCCTGTATTCTTAACCTTTCTGCCACACTGAAGGCTACTAGCCATCTCCATCAGGCTCATGACCAGCTCCTGAAACTCCGAATTATTCCTTTCCCCCAAAACAACATCTCTCTTCCTGTACAAACTACACCGTAATCAACATTTAGAGTATCTGATTTGTCTTTCACGTCTTTTGGCAAATGTACTGGATTTTGCTTAAAATATTTACCATCTATTTTCATTTCTCAACATTTTGTCTAAATAGTCTTTTTCTACCAGCCTACATATCTATAATCCTGCTATCTTCCTTTAGTATCTCTTCACTGCTTAATACCACATAAATACCGAGCGAAACCAAAGCCATTTCATTTCTTTGATCAATATAGAGGCTTTGAAAAATTAAACAAAACTGGATCATTATTATTACCACTAGAAATCTGTCGTTTCCTTAAAATCTAAGCATTATATATTATCAAATATCTCATATTAACTTGTCCATACTTTTTTAGCTAAGAATAGAGTTACAGATAAAAGAATCATCCACATAGTTTGTCACTGAAAAAGCTAAAGCCTAAAGTCTTCGGTACTTGATCATTGTCCTAGTGTCAAGCAGTCCAGAGGGGAGAAAACTCATGAGCCTCTGATGTGAGTTTGTTTCCTAAATCGGGCTCTTACAGACTGTCTCCATTTTCCTTTGGACTCTTGGTAAATTGTTACAATCACTCTACAGACTCACTTCAAAAAATCCTTATTAATAAATAGAGAATGCAGACTGAGAGTTGTTTTATATCCTGTAGGTTTTATGTTAGTTTTAGAATATTTGATAAGCACAGAAGTTGACATGAGAAGGCATACTAATTAATAGACTAAAATGCAAACCATTTTCCTTCAACATAAAAGTAATTTTTAGTGATTTTAACACTTTCATTAACAGAAGGCTAATATTCACATAGCCAATGTTATGTCAGTTTGCATTAGGATGGTTACATACACCAGAAAATCCAAAGTAACACTGATTTACACATGTAGATTATCCTTCATGTAAAAAATTCAAGAAGCCCGTGGCCCAAAGCTTATATTAAAGTTCATACATTCAGTATAAAGCTGGATGCTCAGCCATTGGTTCATTTTCCAGGGAGCAAAAAGAAGACAAAGAAAAAACCAGAAATGTTCAATTCTTCCCTGAGTCAGCGTTTCACACTGTGCTCCTCTTGTGTGTTGCTCGCTAGAGCATGAGCACAGGGGCTGCCCGCCCACTAGAGCCTGGAGCATGTGCTGTGCGCCTGTACAGAAGGAAAGGGGCAGAGAGGAAGTTCAGTGTTCCTCGCAGGTTCAGAGAGCTCAGTCACTGTGTGATTGCAGGCTCCAGGCAGAAGCCACATAGAGGAAGGGCCTGGGCAGGGGAGAGCTGCTCGCATCATGGTGGGCAGGAAGCAGAGAGAGGTCAGGAGCCGAGGGTGGAGATCTCCCTTCCAAGAGTGGCCCCTCCTAACCTGCCTCTTTGAGCAGACTCCTCCTCCCAGCGAGTCAGCTCTGCGGTCCCACAATTCAGTCACCTTGCAAAAGCACCACCTGCTGACCCGAGGGCTTTGGGCACCATTGTTCCTCTAAACCAGTACCTTTCAAGGGCAGGTTCCCATGACCTACTCCCTCTACTTGAACGCTACGTCCTAACAGCCTACTCAGCTGTAAACTCAGAAGTGAGTTTGTCTACCAGTAAATCAGGGTGTTAAGCCCCAATAAACTTTCGAGGTTTGAGCCTATCCTTGAGCTTTGCTGCATTGCGGAGTGAGACCTTCCTACATGAGTCTTTGGGAGTGCTCTTATACTTAAAACAGTAACACCATCCAACATCTGCCTTCTGGTCAGTACAGCCACAGGTAGCCTTAAGTTTTAGGCAAGAAGAGTAAATCCAGTATGCTCAGCGCATAATAAAATGAGCTTAAAATTATATGTCAAGTACTGGGACATGATTTCAGATCTACTACTAAGAAAGTATACCCCAGGTAAATCCCTGAAAATATATGTGCCTTCGTTATCTCATTGACAAAATAAAGGAATAGAATCTGCCTTTCTGATCATATAAGATAATGGTAATGCTAGATATCGATGTGGAATGGTTTCCCAAAGAAAGCTTTGCTGCTTACTTATTATTATTTCCAAAAATACATCTTAAAAGTAGAATAAAATCAATATATTTGTTTCTGAATTAACATTATCAGTGTAAAGATCACGGATCCAAGGGCTGAGATGAGGGTGAGGAGATACACCTTCATGCTACCTGTTCATTCATGTCCTTTGATTGTGTTACCTCCTCTGTGGTGGTATTGCTGGTTGTCTTTGGTTTTGTTTTTCAACATTTGAACATAGGTTTTTCTTAACAAATGATTTTTGCCCACTTGAAATCCAGACTGTTCTACTGAAATCACACACACACGAAATAAATAAATTCTGACATGACTAAATTAATCATGGACTGTTGCTTAGTCAGCATTTTTGAGCTACACCTCAATTAAATGCAACCCATTTGGCCCATGAGAACAAGCATTGATTATGTCATATAAGATATAAAGGGTTATACCATTAACAACACTCTGTAAACATCAGCACAAGATATTTGGCTACTCTTTAAATTAGAAAACAATAAAGTTTTAGTGCTATATATTATTTGTCCACCAACCCAGTGAACAATTGGTTCATTTCATTCTATTCAAACATAGCCTGCTACCTTTGTTCATGACCTATCTCAAAAGTTTCAGTTACTAAAAACAATCAAATTAAAACTAAAGTGCCTACAAACTCTGTTCAACTAAATAATATGCTTAATGCACAATAAGAGAATTCATATAGGCAAATTGGGTTTCAAATACTAATACTAAATGTTTCCTTCTAAAAACTAAAGAAATGTAAATATTAGTGAAAAGTTTTTACAACTGAATTAAACCACAAATTATCAGGAAAATCATAATATTAAATCTGCTTAAGAAACATAGAGCACTTAGTTATGAAAGTTCTAAATTGTCAAATATTACAAAATCTGTAGCTACTTGCATTAACTGCAAATTTTCTTTAAAAATCAATGTCAATCACTTTATGTCTATAAGCATTCCATATGTATTATTAAATATTTGAATATTTTCTATTCATAGTGGGTGGGTATTTATTGTTTTCAATTTATCAAATAAGTATTTGTTTAGATGTAATTTATTTGCCATTATATCCAACACTTAACATATCTAGGATTTTGTGTTCATGTTTAATTTTAAAATCTGGAACATAATTTGAATAGAAAGTATTAATTTTATTTAATATCTTTTTTAGTAAATACAGTAACTGCATGTCCCAACACTGTATTTTTTATATTTTATTTGCAAATCTGTAGATCACATACTTAATGAATATTGCAGATATGTTCACAGAGTTGCAGATTGCAGCAAATAAAGATGTTAGCAGTCATTGTCCCTGACTCTCAAAGTGGGAGTCTAATATTAAGAATGCAAAAACTATTGCTTAATTTCTATACCTTGCTAGAAAATTGTACAACACTATTCACAACCTTTTCTCCCCCACCGAAGTGTTAACTTCTGCAAATGTATAGCCCCACCTTTTAATCATTTTCTCTCATATTATTTCTGCTCCCTTACCTGCGTTACGTGTCTTCTGCCCCCCCAACACCCATATTGGGTTCTGTTTATTTACCACTTGTTCCTTACCTCTCAACTATAACAAAAAGCAGGACCTCAGTCTTTTCTCCATTACTTTGTCATCCTCCAATGCTGACCCACTTCTGCAAAGCTGAAGTCCTACATAAATACTTGTTGACTATCACTAATCAAATTATCATCTCAAGCCATCCCTGACCTTGTAATTGCTTCCTAAATTGTGGCCTGCCTTCAATTTGCCCTTGGCCAAGTGGTTCTCCACATTGCTGCCTAAATGCCCATTTCCAAGGGCAAACTCAGTGACCCGTCCTGTTCAGCTTGAATTCCTCAGACCTGCCATTCTAAGAAGGCAAAAGCCCAAGCCCGTGGCATGACTTACATCCCTTCAGACTACAGTTCCTGCCTGCCCTACGTCTGCCACTGTTACTAGCTTGGCCATTTTCTTTTCCCCAAGGGCTTTTATTATTCCACACCATCGCCTGGATAAGGCTCTTCCTGGCCTCATGCCCTCTTTCCTCAGGCCCAAACTTGAGACTTCAATTCAAATGCCGTGTCCAGAAGGAAACTGTTTAGGGAAGCTCCTGACTTGATTAGGAGAGCACCCTGCAGAGACGACCTAGACTTAGGCTTTTCTTTCTTTGCATTTATCACTTAAATTACACTTTTGGAGAACTATTTGATTAGAGTTGATTTTCTCCCAAGTTTTAAAGCTCAGTGGAGATAAAAATGTTCTATCTTCACTGCCTGACACAGATCAAGTACATAAAAAGTATAAAACAAATATCTTTAAATAGACACCTATTTATGCAGGCATTTAAAGTTTTATTATTATCTCATAGAAGCCTGGTTGTTACCTCTGTGCATGAATAGTCCTTATATTGGTTTGGGGAAAAAAAAAAACAAAAGCTCTTAACTCACAGAAATCTTTCTTTGCCCTCACGAACATTTTCAATATGCTAATTTTGTTTAAGATCACATAGCATGAACAAGTACATGCTTTTAGCATTGAAAACTGTGTTTAATGTCACAGTAAAGAAGTTGTATAAGAACCTCCACCATTTGAAGGGGATATATAATTGATATGTAGCTACAAGATGATCCTGCATATATTACAAAGAATATGGGACATTCATAGTAAATAGCATTATTTTTATAAAATCACAAGAATTTTTTCATTTTTATAACCATAACTCCTCCATTTCTACCTTCAGTGATAATTTTGAAAATGTTTTCTAATTATTGATATGTAATTGATCTCTACTATATCCTTACTACACATTAACATAAAATTCTTAGGGGTCCTCTTAAGAAGGTATCTGCCTTCAGTGAAAGACAGACTACTAATCTCTAGCTGCTTTATCCAAGCTACAATGCTGAATCACTGATCCTAAGAGTCTCACACTTAAAGCCTGGAAGTACACTCTTGATACCTGCCACAATCGCTCTCAGGAATGAATTCTTTTTAAAAGCATTAAGAAAGAAACTTGTGGTGCAGTGATTACCACTGTGATGTTATATCAAAATTCACCATACTAAACACTATCCTTGATGATATTTCTCATACATAAAATATACATCAATGAAGCTGATTTTAAAATATAAGACAGAAATTTAGGTCTAAATAATATCAACATTTTTCTTCAGGCCCCATGAATATATGCACGGAAGTGGTTAGAGGAGATATTTCAAGAAGGCCAGAGGAAGATGCTTCTGGAGAGTCCTGTGCACAGTGGGTTGGGCCAGGGGCTGGGCATCAGGTATTGCTACCTTGTGTGTGCCCTGAAACATGTGCTAGTGACACAGGACACATGCTGGACAGCACAGGTAAATGTTGATTAATAGGTGATAGTCTTCTAACAAAAGGAAGCACAGGAATAACAGGGTCTTCCACAGAAAAATCTAATTCGAACACTCCTTTTTGTAAATTGGACCTCTCCTCTGAAATGAGGAACATCAGAAGGTGCTTTATGTGTGCTGCCCTTTAGGTGGGCCAGGTGCTGCTCTGATGGCTCAGCGTGCACTGTGCACATCGCTCGGCCCTGTGGTCAGCTTGTTCCCCAAAGACAGTGCTGTACATGTTTCCTGTCTGGACCACTTCATGCCCTCACCGCCCCTTTCGCCTTCTGCATCTGCCTGAGTCAGTACTCAGCTTCCTGCACTGCTCTTCACACTTCCACTTTTCAAAATCCCCTCAGTTCTTCAGAGCCAAACACAAATGTCACTGCATTCTACAACTATAAATGTATAGCACTACTTTATATCACATTTAACATTGTTACAGGACTTAGTCCATGCTGTACTGTATATTTTATTTTTGCATTCGGATGCCACAGTTGCTTTTTTAAGAGTGGTCTTCCTTTCCTTTGTGGACATATAAGTAACTGATTTTTATCTAGATTGAATGAGGAAATATAGTTCAGGACAGAGTCATGTGTGCACTTGTGGGACATAATTTCACTGTTCTGCTTAGTAATCATTTTAACATGCCCAGCTCTTACATTGCCCATCTCAGCAAAACACCATAGCATTAAAGTCTACCGTTCCTCAAATAAGAAACAACCCACAACTCTTCACTGTTTTGTTTTTGCTTTATTTTGTTTTCGGGATACAAAACTTTTGCCTTCCATTTGGGCTAAAAAAGAAAGTAAAGAAGTTTTCTTTGTTGATTGCTTTGTTATCTGTGCAGTGGATAATCATTCATTTTGTTCAATGAAAAAGGAAAGTAACTGTGATAAACTCCCCAAACTTGTATTTATTGTGGCAGGAAATGCTATTACTGGCTAAACTTCCGAGAGCATGGCACCACTGTAAAGGATAAGCATTCAAAGTGCTAGAAATTTAATTCCAGATACACAAACAATAATTCTCAAACTGTCCAGCGTTTGCTAATATGAAATGGCACTTTTGAGAAGAAAACATTCATTCCCTTCCTGGAGCATTTCCAACTTTTCTGAGCAGTTCAAATTTTCTATTACACATAAATGGTCACTAATGTTTTTGCATGGCTGTTAGTACATGATCCCCAAGGCTAGAAAAGAAGATGTCTCTCACAAAGCCTCCCTCACAAAATGCACTTGCTGTCTGTACAAAAATGATAAAAAATTGTATCCACAAAAGAAATACAAAAGAAAGTGATGTAACAAGTTAATTACAAGGGATTATAAAATGCTAAACAAGCCAGAAGCATAAAGATTTGAGGGAGAAATGAATGGCAAGCTAAACACAATCTATTTTTCCCAGGATCAACTGCCCTATTGTAAAACACTGAAAGAATCAATGTACGGCACTCACTGTCTACCGATGTCTCTGACAGCCTTACTCCAGTGTAATTCATCCACTGTATGTCACACTGTTCAACAGAATATTTCTTTTAATACCCACTACTTATTTTCATGTACTTACCTATGTGAAGAACAATATCTTCATTTTAGTAATACTTTTCAAATGAATCATTTAGTCTTTACTGCAATTTCTGGGATTTCTGACTATTATGGTGATTTTCTGGTGGCAGGGTATGGTTAGTGTGGAGGACTGTGCAGCTTATTGTCGGACAGCAGGCGGGCGGCAGCTCATCAGTTTAGCTCACCTTTGCTTTCCCTTCTCCCCTATGTGTGGGGCGCTGATGTTAACATTAAGTTGGTCATCATACTGATGCATATGCAAGAAATGATACCAATGACAATAGGCCTTAGGAATACAATATTTGCTAAATCTAAACAATGTTAGACTTCCATATTTCTCCAGTGTTCAACCTCCAGAATTTTGGTCTATATATCTTTAGTCCTTCTAGGCTAAATTAAGTCCCAGATAAGAATAAGGTGGGCTCTTAGAGCAATTTCTGAACTAGAAAGCTTGCTCAGTTAAAAACTTAAAGGGTTTTAAGCCACATATATGGTTATATGTTGCTTAGTGCACATGAGCATCAAGTTAAGGAGAAAATTTGGTTGAAATTTAGCACTTGTTCTGCTTTCTAAGCGGTATAGCCTGGTCTAGGGTTACACAGCGCTGAAGCAAGAGTCATCCTTTGCAAAATTCATAACTCATGGTGTGCACACCAAGGGAACTCACTAACTGCACAGGAAACAGCCCACTCGGAGGACAGTGCTTCTCATTTGAACAAAGACTCCATGTAGGTTAGCAGTACTAGGTTTCTTAGTTTGAATTCAGCCTGGTAAAGACACTTAAGCATTGAAAACTAGAATCCAAATAAAATCACCTACTCAAGAAGGTGAGAGAGTAGGTTTCCACTGGTAGAACAATATAAAATTTCAGAAATCTTCATTCGGACCAGCAGGTTCCAGTGAGACTTGAGATATTTGTGACATTTTAAAGCACGACAAAGTGATCCCACACTAGTACCTGGGTGCCCCAATACCTCACAGCAACAGGGTAAGGGATTCCCTCAGTGTTGAAGTGCTTGAGAGCTTCTTGTCCCACAGGGCTGGTCTGGAAGACCGGCCAAAGAAGAGCTGGGAGCAGATTCCTGGACTAGCCACAGCATATTTAAGGTGGCAGAGAGGATGAGAAAGGTGTGAAAGTCGCCACCCCTTTCTAGAGCTAAGACTTGCTCCAAACCTGGTAGCCACTCAGAAGCACTGCACACTTAAGCTTTGCTTTAGGTTCTGTGTCTGGGACTTCAGCAATTCTGTGTGAAGCCTGACAATGTAAAATGCATGAAGATGGGATTAGTTCCAATGTGTCACTACATATCTTGATGGCAAACACTTCCACTAAGTTCTGCAGCAGGCACAGGCTGCACCCTAGCCTGGCCAGCACTTCCACTAAGCTCTGCAGCGGACACAAGGCTGCCCTCTAGCCAGCTGTCACCGCACAACTTGCCCTTCTTTGTTCCTTTGGACACACAGTCCAACATTTAGTTTTTCAAGTAAAATATCTAGAAGAGATAATATCAGGTTTTATGCCAAATACTTCTTTAATACTTGTATGGTATGGTGCCAAAGATCACAGTCATGGGTCGATATAACTGTCAGCTTACTTTGCTGAATATCATAGCCAGTGATTGCATCCTACCCTGTTCATGCCCATTCTGTAAGAAACCTGGTAAGAGAAAGCTTATACTATACTGAATTAAGTGACTCACTATGGGCAATGAATTCAAGTAGTTGTGCCTGCTAGGGGAGAACATTGGTATGTAAGGAAAGGCGCCATTCATTTCATTCATTTCATTCAGCAAAAGTGTTTGAACCCCTAGTATGCACTAAGCATAATCCTGTGCCTCCTGAAACCATGAGATCTAACTTTACACTAAAAGCCTACAGTTCTTACAGTAGTATTTTCATTGCATACAGACCTTTTAGGACTCACCCTCAGAAAACAGGCCATCTACCAGCAGAACTCTGCTTTCTACTAGCTAAAATCACCCTTCTATGACATGCCAACATGAATACAAGATAGGCATTTAATCTCATGCCTTAGATACTATTTGAGCAGTAGGAGAATAATGTTTGTGTGAAACAGATTGAGCTGGAATAATGGTGTTTTATAGGTTAGAAATTCTACTATTGTGATTCTAAGGTAGAAATTTTGAAGCAGCCTCACAGCTTCTTGCTATGTCCTTGGTACCACTGTAAAATGCTTTATAGATGAAAATGATTACTGAGTAGAGTCTCTGTGGGAAAAGAGTTGTGGTTTTCCTCTTCAGTGATGCAACAGCAATCTCAAGATGCCCCCACTAGGCATCTGCTCTTAAAAGGAGCATGTTATGGCTCCCAGGGACCTTTCTTACTTTATGGACGCTCTCAGTGTGAAGTTATCTCCTGAGAATTCCCAGAGGGCTGAGACCATGTAGTCAGTGCCTAACCTGTGGGATGGATATTTACTAGAAAGGACCCAAAGCCATGTGCTTGGGAATGAGATGCCCAGCCCAGGAAATCTGTTAAGAATTGCTGCATCACTCCGGGCAGAGTCTGCTTCCCTGCATTAGCGACACTCAGCTTTTAGCTCAGTGAGCCACTTCCCCACTCACAACTGTGAATCCTGCACACCCAGGGGTTTCATTTGCTAACTGTGCTCCATGCTTTACTCCTGCCCTTGATCATCAGAAAATGTAAGTTGTTCTTTAGATTCAGGTCAGTTCATAATCTCAAACTCAGAACACAGCAAGAGCTAGCATAAACTTTAATAATTACTTAAAAGGATGAAGTGGCATCTGTCATACACTTCGGTTTAGATCAAGAAGTCTCATTACGGACACCACAGGTGTATTGATTATTAGACACAGACCTTACCTTGTACTTCAGCTTTGTAAATATCTGCAGTGGCAAACTTCATGCAACTAACACTTCAGATTATGAAAAGTTTTTTCTAAAACTCACTGCACCAGAAATGAACGCTCAAGATTTGAAGCATTCTGGACTTCCTACCTCAGTAATAAGTGTATTTTATATGAAAATACTCTTATTTACAGTATATGGCGTATATGTGTAAATTGACAATACAATATGGAACTAGTGTCTATTCACTCTGTTTCTCTATTCTATTGCTTGAAACCTGGTAGTCACACACCAAGTGCACATTTTATCATCCTTTGAAGGATGAGACCAAAAAGTCAATGAAAAAGTCCCTTCCAAGCAGTTAAGTGTAAGTTTGGAGAGCGCTGCTAGATGCTGACAAGTGCGCTGGGCACAGCATCTTTTGCCAGCTGAAGCCATTGCAGTACACTGCTACACATGCACAGGGCCCACTTCCCGGCAGCCTGTGTGCATCACCTGCATCCACTCTTACTGGTAACCAGTCATCAAGTGTTTCTTCAGCTTAGGGCGAGCTTCAGATTTTCTTTCCTACTCCATTACATGCATCAGCTCTATTATAAATGGCAAGTTCTAATCTCCAGTCCTTTCTGACATCAGTTTTGAGTCATTTCACAACTTGAATCTTCCAGAGTGGTGAGAAACTCTGGGGCTAGGCTAAGAAGGACGGCGGAAAAGAGAGAGCAGGAACTGTGCTACAGTTTAGATCTGAGATACCCCCAAGTGCCTCTGTTTTCAGAGGTGGGCTTTGGAAGGACTGCGTCACTGAGCGTGCTCCTGGCAGTGGCAGGTGAATCCATTGCTGACTTCATGTTGCCTGTGGTGATAAACTTTGCACATCCTTCATGGCACCTGCACTGTGGAGCCTTTCTCTCTACTTGAGGTGGCTGCTTAGCTAACTGATTCCCCTGCTACTCCTGCTTTTAGCATGCAACTATTTAACTATTTAATGAAGTTTAATCCCCAACAGCTTGCACTGTAATCTTAGTGACTAGGTTCTGAAATAAGATGCATAAAGTAAAAACATAAAGTGAAAATAGTTAAAACACAAAACTAACAAGAGAATCTATCATAACTATTTCCCACTGGAAACTGTCAAGCTAAACTTCTATGATTTAATCTAGATTTTCCTGCAAAGTTGGGCCAAATAATTGTTAGTTGGATACAATATCATGTAATTGGCTTACAATTAGGACTTGGTTAAAAATTGATAAACTTGGTGTGTGTGTAAATTTACATATGATCCATTTGGAGTTCTGAAATAAAGAAGGGGAGCTGTTGTGTTTTTTAGACATAAGGTATCAGATTTGAGAATTCTAACTTGCTTTCAATTATTGACTTACTTATTTAATTCCGTTATTTTGAATTCAAGTGTTTCTTACATCTTCTGTGTCAGATTATTGTTGAATTAACAACAATAAAATTTGAGTCTATACCTATTAAAAAATTTATACACAAATAGAGCAAAGTAAAAATTCTAAAAAATTATGAAAACCCTCAAATACCTTCTGTGCTGCTAATTTTCATACAAATATCATAGAGAACTTACAAAGTTCTGTATTTGCTACCTTGGAATTATAATTTTCTTTTTGAGACAAGTTCTAGCTATGTAAGTCAGACTGGCCTTGACCTCACTCTGTAGCCCAGGCTGGCCTCGAACACAGGGAGATCCTCTTGACTGAGCCTCCCTAGTGGTGGAATTATAGGTGTGTATCACCACCCCTGGCAACAGTGAAATTATAAAATTCAAACACCAATATTCCTATGGTGAAATAAATATATACTTCAGAAAGTTATAAATTTTCAACACTTCTAATATAGTCATATCAATTTAGCTCTAATTTGACCTATTAGTAAAAGGGATGTATTAAAAAGTGTCAAAAGGAAGGAACTATTTTCTATCTCAACCATAATTTCAACTTAATTTCCTATAATATTCAGATACTGAGTCTCATTTTTTCTTTTTGTTTCTTTTATTTCTTTCTGTCTTTTTCTTTCTTTCTTTTTTAATTTTTCAGTGTATATCTGGCTGTAAACTATAGCTCTTCTTTAGAAAATAAGACCAAACACAAATGTAAACTGAAAATCCAAAGTCTGAGTCTGCCAAGTTAAAAGAACTTCTGTAATTGACTCTATAGCATCTTTTGGAAGAAGCTAAACACTTGAGAAATCTGCCCAGAAGGCAGAGTCAGTATAACTTTAAATAGTTACCAGGTAAGAAATCAACAGAATTCAATAAGCACACGGAAGACACAGACAGAGAATAATGGGGAGCGGGAATTAAATATGACCAGCACCAGGTGTGATAAAGTGCTATGGAATTATCAGCTCAAGGCAAGTGCAGGGTGATCGCAACACTGAACACTGATGCTGAAGCGCATGACTGGGCCCTGCTGGGCTTGAAGGACAGAAGGTAATTTATGTTCTGCACAGAGACAAACTTACAGGAAGCATGCCATCGAGTTTTCAGAATTCTTACCAAGAAGCTTTGTCACAA
The DNA here is from genome assembly GCA_004027595.1 of Dinomys branickii. Classification (NCBI taxonomy): domain Eukaryota; kingdom Metazoa; phylum Chordata; class Mammalia; order Rodentia; family Dinomyidae; genus Dinomys; species Dinomys branickii. Next base: position 26,171 of record PVLD010003380.1, on the reverse strand, counting down.
GCTAAAGGAGATATCAGAGTGAAAAGAAAAAGAAGTTGAGAAAAGCAGAGTCCACTTTCAAGGACAGAAAGCTAATAGTAAAATATTACATAACACTTTAAAATTGCATTTGTTGTTGTTTTACAAATTACTCAAGTGAAGAAAATGCCTCTCACAAACTAGCATAATAGGTGATTATAATTTCCTATACCAAAAGCCTTTAAACATACTTTTGTGATAACTAAGGACTGGAACTTGATATAACTTGAGTTTGATTTGTTTAAGGGAACCAATATTCAGACTGTGTCAACCATGGTGCAGCAGAAATTCCCTTCCCATTTTCTGTTTTGGACCCATGATCAGCATTTGCAGACATGCATTTGTTGGAAAATGATTTTCTCCAAACTCAAGAATAACTGTAGGAGATATGAAGTAGAGCAGGTAAGCATGAGGCTCTTTCTTTCTCGGCATAGTTTATTTCCCTGTTGGCCTCCGTGAAGCAGCAGTAGGACAGCACACAGAGCTGCGTGCAGAGGAGCCTGCACTGCAACAGCACCCTCAACCACCCAGGACCCCCAAACCCACACGGCGCTGCACCACCAGTGACCGGCTCCCTCTCTGGCATCAGAATTGTGTCAGCCCCACTGCCCTTCTGCCATCTCCTCATGTTGGGCTCTAATTGTGCAACAGTTTGTTGGCGGTGTCACTGCACCCAAGCGATTCCCTTCACTTGTACTGGTTTGATTTCCATCGGACTTTGGCTTATGGACTACATTGCTTAGCTCACTGACTGAAGAATGCATTCTGACTTTAATTTAGTGCTGATTGGTTTCTTCACTTTTGCAAACATAGTTTCATTGTTGCTGTAATCATGTAATAACACACGTTCCATTTACTAAGTGAGCCACCCAACAGCTGGCAACTACTCTGTTCACAAAGACTAATCGTTCCATGAAAGACCATCCTCACAATAAGCCAAGGGTTTTGTCTGGGTTTATCAGACAAAATATGTAAAAATCTGTGATGAATGACACACTCCACAAACCCCACAACTGTGAACACTGAGAATGTATGGAAAAAGTACCTGGAGCTCTCATGGCCATCACAACATAGCTGAAAAGGTAAGGATAAACAGGCTAATCACAGATGTACATACAAGTCTCCATACTTCTGTACAAATTCCTTACATGAAATGTACACATACAAACAGCCATTCAGAGACACACTCCAAACACATAGCCCAACCTGACAGAGCTTATTGGTGACCTTTCTGAACTACTTATATTTGCATTCACTTAAACTTCTTGAAAAAAAAAAGTATTCACAGGGTTCAGGAAGTCTGAAATAAAACTAAAAGGCTTCCCAATTTGAAAACTTTGAACCTTTGTAAAGGAAAAGTACAGAAGGAGATCTGAAGCCTAATGGGGCAGAAAATAATAATAACAAAAAGGATTTGGAACAAGACACATTCAGCGACTCCTCTCTCCTCTATTTAAGAATTCCCTTTGCCAGTTGCAGGTTTTGCCGCTCTCACTCTGACGTCCGTGTCCTGGCTGAGCTCCCCACCTGTTACGCCTTCTCATGACTTTCAGGTTTCCTCCAGGTGGTCCTTGTGAATACAAGCCCAGCCAGTGATACATCAGTTCTCAGCTTTGTTACCTGATTTATGAACAGAGCACTTGGCGTGTTTCTTACCTGGACATAAGAGTGATGCTAACTTTTCCATGCTTAACCTCAGTTTTCCACACAGCAGAGGCGTCATGACTTTTTAGGCCATAAATGAGTGTGATTAGATAAACACAATATATTTTCTTCTTTCCAGTAGCTTAGATCCTATAGCAGAGATATGGCATAAAAACTTAAAGGGGAAATATCAAGTGAGCAGTGCAAACAAATCCTGTAGGCATTACAATCAAGGACAGAATATGTTGACTCACATGGAAAATCTTCCAAGAAATGGAAGTGCTTGGAGTGAATTTAGAAGGTGGTACAAGGTGAGAGGGATGAGTCTGGGAAGGACTGAGGACAGTGAACATTGCAGAGAGGGAGACTATTGTACCAGTAAAAAAGGAATAGGTTTCCATATGATATCAAGTCTCTTGCCTTGGGTGGAGGGAGAAGAGGAAGGATCAAAGATATGGCAGGAGTAAAACATGACTGTGTAACTTCTTGACCAGTTTTTGTCAAGTAATATGATCTATATATACATATGGTGCATGGGCGTGATATAATGCAAGTATCAAAGACAGACTACAAAGACAGACATTTGAATGGAAAAGTAGAAAGCACCGGTATTTAAGGTGGAAATCAGTGGTCAGATCCTGAATGAAAAGTAAATACAACATGGAAGAGAGTTTCAAAAACTAAAACCTGCTCCATGCATGGGATGCTATAATATAATTTCAGAATGAGAATATAATTAAGTCTCAGAATTTTATGAACATTATTACCAATAATCAATTAAAAGAATATTTGTTGGACACATACTATGAAACAGGAATTGTGTTAAATGTTATGTGTTTTTTTTCTCTTAATCACTGAGAATAGCCTATGAAATAGATGTAATTCATAAAAGTACATGTTAAATGTATTTCTTAGTTACTTTTCTTATTGTTGTGCCAAAATGCCCAACACCCAAAGTTAAAGTAGGAGAGGTTTACTTAGCTCACAGTTTGTGGAGGTTTCAGTCCATCATCAGCTGGCTCCAAGGCAGGGTGGCACATGGCAGAGGGCAACAGTCCATGGCAGCAGAAAGCATTAAAAGCAACTCACGGCAGAGAGAAAAAGAAGAGACAAACCACTTTCTGTCCCGTACTGTATGCAGGCAACCCACCCTAGGACAGGCGTAACACACACACACTTAACCCCATGAATCAATGGCAAATTAGACTCAGGCACTTATGAAAAGCCCACCACCCATGAATGCATGAAGCCTTGGGGAGACATCTAGAAACAAACCATAACAAGAAATAATAGAAAAGGAAATATTAGAAAATCTGTAGGAAACACTCAAATGCTATGTAATAGAAAATATATTGGTTTAAAAATATAGAGAACTATTAAAATTTAACTCAAGAAACTAGCAAAGGTTTGTTACATAATTCAAAGCAAACTAGAACAGATAGAAATATAAATCATTAACATGAAAATTAAAAATAGTAAAGATAAACAAAACCAGGAACTACTTTTACTCCAGAATAATAAAAGGGAAAAGGTAAATATAACTGACAATAGAGAAAATGTAGCTAAAGATAAAATAAATTGTGCTACTAGTTTCTGTTGGTTTATTAAAAGGAACAGTTAATGCTTATTTTTTTATCAACTTTGCATGCCTATATCTGATAATCTGAACAACTATTTTGAAGAGAACAATATGCAATATAACAATCGTTGTTGGTTTCCTATCACCTTGTTTGGAAATTTTGTATTGCTTTTAATGTTTTCTATTTTTTATTCTCTTTAAAATAAAAATTAAAAAAGGATAAAACAAATTTAAAGGTCTAATACAATGCTATAGATTTCCATATGGTAACACATTTGAAAGGCAATACATAACAGAGAATTTCTACAAAATTAGCAATTCTAAAACCATTCTAAGAAGACAGCAAGCCCATATGTCAATAAAAAGAAGATAGAGTACTTGTCAGTTAAGATACTATGGCTTTGGTTCAGAAGATTGAGAATCTGAGTTTGAGCACAGTGTCAGGGAAAGCTTCATGTGTATCACCATGCTTCATTTTTTTTCCAGCAGCCTTTATTTTATGTCATTTGTTTTCCCAGAGACTTGCACATTCATCAATATTTTAATCACTGAAAATAACTGCTGTTCCTCTCTATTTAGAGTACATTAGGCCAAGTACATACCAAAGTACTTTCCTCTTAATAAAAAGCAGTCTTCTCAAATTAATGAATATCAAATTAGTTGTTAGAAAGAAAGTTAATGGATGCAGAAAAATTGATTTTTTATATTTAAAATAACATTTTATCTCACAGCTAAATTAGTCCACCCAAAATAAGGACACATGAAATTTAAATCATTAACTTAATGGATATGGTTGGTGAATTTTAAAGGGAAATGAATCATATTTTCAGAGCCAGTAACCACCTGGGATTGCATACTAGAAGGAAATATTTTGTCTTGGTTCTTTTAGATACATGCATCACTTTAAAACTTAAAATGGTTCCCATTGTTTCACTTTTTTAAGTAAACACATGAAAGGCATTTATATTAGTATATTTTGCAGACTTTCTAGATCAAATACATCAAACTAGTAATGTACACAAAGTCATATTCTTTCCTTTCAAGAATTAGTTGCCAGTAGCTTTTCAGTGATAAGCTTTATTAATTTATAGCTTTACACTGAAAGTAACCACGAGATTGTTTTATATCATTTACTCCATACGTAGTTGAGTTATGGAAATACAGACAGGTAATAGGCATTATTAAAAACACATATCGCTCTCAACTGGAGTGAATGTGACTTCTGTATAAACAATCCAAAATGTAGTAATTAAAAACAATTACAAAATTTACTTTCCTCACAAGCCTACAACGTGGGCACAGCCCTGCGGACTTATCTGGCTTCACATAAGTCAGCTTAGCCCCTGCTGAGCCCCAGTATCTGACACGACTGCAGGGAGCGGAGGGTTAACGAGACTGATGGGTTCAGGGTACTCAATCTTCTGTCAGCTGCTCCTAGGCAGACTAGCCACGGCAGAAGGGCGTGGCAGAACACGGATGCTTGGTTCCTTGCAGTAGGGAGACAGAACAGGGGGACAGTGACCAGCGCAGATGCTTCTCTAACCCTCCGGCTGACTCCTGAGTCGTTAACACAGGCACCCACACAGCTAGGCTGCCCTTGGGTCAAACAGGAAGCCCACAGTCTCGGAGCCACAATCAGTTGAAGCCTCCCTAAGCACATGTCTGGCATTTGGTTCTTGGTATTGCCAAGACAATACCTAGTGTTCACACGCTATCCACCTGCGTGAGACTTCTTGGGACAGTCTGAGATTCCATTGCTTTTTTGTACGGTGTGTTGAACCTATGGCCTTCACAATGAGCTCCCTCTCCAGCCTCATTTTACTTTTTATTTTGAAATGGTGTCTTATTAATGTACTAAATTGTCCAGGCTTGGGGCCAGCTTGCAACTCTCCTACCTCAGTCTTCCAGAGTGGTGGGATTAAAGGCATGTGATCTCACACTCAGAGTCTAAGCTTCCTTCCAACGTGGAGCCTGCTTTGCAAGATCTGGGTGAGAGCTATACCATTTTCATGGGTTAATTACAAAAATAAACAGTCCTAAATCTGCCATATTCTTACCAGAACAATTAGGAAAATAGACCTCATCCCTTCATAGGGTTGCCAGCCACTTGATAAGAATATCTAGAATGGTTTACAAATCCAAAAGAGTGTGTGTGTGTGTGTGTGTGTGTGTGTGTGTGTGTGTGTGTGTGCGTGCACGCACGCATATGCACTCATGTCCATAGATATGTAAACAAACACATAAACATATATAACACTGGGGTGATGCAATCTTTCCTTTTTGCTCTCATTTCAATTTCGGTACAATTATAAGATTCCAATACCTTACAGAAAATTCTGAAACACTCTTCAAGTAGTTGATGTTACTCCAGGAGATATTAAAAGAGCAGTGGGGAGAGTACTACCAGTCACGACCCTCCCACTACCTTTTAAATTCAGTCAGTACAGTGAAAGAAAAGCCAAATTAATGTCCAGGTAAAGCCAGATGTGCTGGCACAAATACCTGTAATCTCAGGCTTGAAAGGCTGAGGTGGGTGGATGGAAAGCACAAGGCCAGCCTGGGATACATAACGAGACCCTGCCTCAAACCCCCCTCCCCACCACCAAAAAAGAGAATGAAAATCACCATGAAATGGCATGTTTCAAAGCTGTTATTCGTGCCAGCGCAGCATATATTTTTCAAATACTATGGCTCCCAAAGGGATTATGACGCCTTGTAGCTCCATTGATAATTACTAATTCAAGCCTGACCAATAAGATTAACCCATTCTCCTGGTCATAGTGGTGGACTCAGCTATAAAATATAGTCAGTGTTTGCAATTAATTTTCTTTAAACCTTGTGGAAAAGTCTAATCATTTCTCTTTGCAGCAGTCAAGCATTTAGGATATAAGCCTATATCTGATCCTAACACTTTCGCTATCCAAATGCATTCATACAGAAGAAAGCCAAAGTGCACAAAAACACTTTATCAGATGGAGTTTCAGCAGAACATGAGGTAAACCTTCAGTGATGTGAATGAATTCATTCCTTTGTGTTTACCTGTCTGTTAGCTCAGATCAATTGGAATTTTGTCACTTCTTAGGTATCCAGAATAAATGCTACATGGAAGTGAGAAGAAGAGTACAGGAACTGGGCAGGACAGTCTAAGTGCAGGCAGAATGAATTACATCCTACCAGTTGTAAAAGGCGGATGTAAATCTAAAAACCTCAGTGACCATATTAAATACATATGGATAACTGGGCAAGGTGGCACATGCCTGTAATCTCAGCACTCAGGAGGCTGATGCAGAATGATTGTCACAAGTTTGAGGCAAGTTTGCATTACATAGTGAGTTCAAGGCCAGCCTGAACTACATAGTGAAATCTTGTCTCAAATATAAAATGTAAATTGGAAGCAATTCGATCAAAAAGATTTTCAAACTGGAATTTTACAAAACAATCAACTGTATGTAATTATGAGCATTTGTATTCATTCTATCCAATTATTTTATGTAAGTGAAACATAGTTATCTTGGTTACTTTTCTCTTGTTGCTGAGACAAAATACCCAACACCCAAAATGAAGGAAGAAAAGGCTTATTTAGCTTACAGTTCGTGGAGGTTTCAGTCCATACCTGGCTGGTTCTGAGGCAGAGTGGCACATGGCAGAGGGCAAACTGTTCGTGGCAGCAGAGCACAGCAAAACAACCAGCAAAAGAGAGGAATGGCGGCAAGCAGCCTCTCTCCTTCCCTTACATTGTAAACAGGCTCCCCCCACCCAGGGGGCGTAGCTCTCACACAGTCTCCACGCCCTCCTCTTCCACAGGCTCAGGATGTGTGCAAAGTAAGCACCCTGGCTCACTTCTGAGTCACTCAGCCAAACCTCTGGACTCCCCAAAGTTGACACAATGTATCAAACATAATAGTCAATAATTAATTTCTTAGATCTTAACTAGTTTGGGTAAGAGCTCCAAGGCTTAGGCCCATTATAACCTCCGCTCAGGAGAGAAATAATAGTCAGGCTCATTAATTTTTAAGCCCTCACTAATGTTATCTATTTTCCGAATCCTTTTGATATCCATGATGACTAAGCAAGGAGTCGATTAAGCCTTCTTTCCAAATTCAAAACAAAACAAAAATTATTTCAACAAAATTTCTAGAAAGATATTCATTCCAAATATTCATATTGGCATATTCAAAGGCGAAAAATTAGGAACAATTCATATGTTCAACTAGTAAAGGAATAAAAAAAAATATGTGCTCACAATACAATACTGCTTTAGACAGCTTTCTATTTCTATAACACATACCTAAAATAATTACTTTATAAAATGAAATATTTATTTGGCTTACAATTTTAGGGGTTTCAGATTTCAGTCCGAGATAGGTTGGCTCTGCGGATTCGAGTCTATGGCAATATGTCAGCACAGGAACACGGGCACAGTAAAGACTGTTCCCTCAGGGTGAGCCAGGAAATGAAAGGGAAGGCGGGGTCCTACCATCCCCTCCCAGCACACGATGGGCAGGATGCGGACTTCCACCAGCCCGCTTCTGAAAGCATCTACCACCTCTCAGTAGTGCCACATGGAAACAAGCCTTTGCCACATGGGCGTTCGGGGTACACTCGTCCAAACCATAGCAAACACTCTCCAGTATTTTAAAAAGGGAACCCCTGACACAAACTATAATATAAATATTGAAAACATGCTAAATGAGAGAAGCGAGTTGTAAAAGACCACGCACTGTATGATTCCGTTTACATGAAAATTCACAAAAAGCTGATCCACAGAATCAGAAAGTGATTATTACCTGAGGCTGCCGACAAGAGATCCCGTGTACACAGGCAAGAGGGATTCTGCCAGGAATGAAGGTGTTCCAGGTGGGATTGGGATCACTGCTGCGCAGGTCTTTAAATTTGCTACAACTAATTGATTTGTACAGCCAAAATGGTGACTGTTATATTATGCACACTGTTTCACTTTTAAAAGAATTATTTAAATAATTTTATTGCAATAAGCTAATCCAAGCATATTTCAAGTACTAAAAATATGTAAGATGACATAAATGAAATAATATTTTGTCCACTGAGAAGTAAACACAACTAGAAAGTGTTAAGGAAAACACGGCATATCCTTGAGATATATGACATATTTAATTGTGTGCAATATGGAAATTAATTTGAAACAACAAAACTACTTGTTTGATTATAATAATGTGATGACAAGGGAAGAACCTTTTCATCTATTTTTTAGGGAAAAATTGCTTCATAATATTTTTATTTAAAATAATCCATTTAAAATATTTCAAGTATATTATGGTTTTCACTATTTCTCTTGGGTATTTAACTTCTTTGTAGTATTATACAATAATTTTAAATATAGGCTGATATTTTCTACAGCACATAATTAAATTGTATTAATTGCGAAATGAATGCTGTACAGCCAGATTCCTACAATCACTACTTATCCTTGTGTATTTTGTTAATATACAGCTTACAAACACACTGTATTTATTTGTTCAATAAATATTTATTGGTCACTTATTATACATCAGACAAAACTGTAATCTCTGGAAATATATTAGTAGTAAAGTAAGAACAAAATGTATGAATTTGTGAGGCTCATATTCTAGTGGGGGAAATTTATTTCCTTTTCTTTTAACACATCACCAGCTATAATTTGTTGTATAGAACAGTGCTAACTGCTGAAAAGAAAAATGTTAAGTTGGCAATAATATTTTTGCCTTAAAGCCAGTTGAACAGTGTAGTCAAAATATATGTTCATGCTGTAGGTTACTCAGGTTTGTTTTTAAATTCAATATAAATCATTCATATGTGCATTTTCTACATTGAATTGTGATGTGTGAAGAAGGGTTAAGTACATCATAGATACATAAATATAATCATTCTGACTACTGAAATTCTAACATGATAAAAGAGAGAAATACCAAAATGAAAATATTAGGATGAATTATTGTTACATAGTATCACTGATGCATATTTCAAATGTAAAAATAAATTACTATTTATATCACTTTAATGTAACATAGCAAATATTCTCAAAAGTAGTTTATTGATTTAAAAATATATTGAAGCATATACATAAGAAAGCACTTGTCAATATACTTATCAAATAAATTTTAATGCTTACCAGACTTGGATGTAGATTTTACTAAATGTAAGCACATGAAAAGTGACTTTATTATATTCCTTTGTGTTTTTAACAAAATTATTGGAAAAGTATGCTAAATATAATTGAACTACTAATGAGAACTTTAATTTATTGATTCCCCTGATATTTATAGTTATTCACAATTTGCTGGATATCTGGAATGTTAATATTTTATTAGATTATTTTGGGTATTTCTATTTTGTTATATGTTCTATATTAGAACTTCCAATATAGATTAGTTTAGATATATAGATCAGTATAGAGACAGATTATATAATTAACCTTCACAAACTCTTCTGAGGAAGATGTACATTAATTTTCATATCTTCAAGTTATAAGGCAGTTAGGGCTTGGATAGAGAAATATTGTCCAGAGCCACATACGTAGAAAGAGCAGATCTATGAACACCAAACCTGGAGCCCTGCGTCTATATGGCCCTCTAAGTAGAAATCCTGCATTTCAATTCTATTCATTATTACCGACTCAACAAAAGGTGTCCAGATGTACAAAGGCATGTATTTATAGACTAGATTAGAAGAATTATTAGTTTTGCTTTAGATTTTTTCTTTTATGTCTACCAGCAAATGATATCATTTCAACACATTTCCCCCCTTCCTTGTGTATTCAAAATCACCCACAAATCAATATCTATTGTATGTTTTTTAAATCTTTAAATGCAGTGAAGTGTAAGTCACTATGAAAACACTGTGGGAAAATGATCCCCCAATTTTTAAATCTCATGATGACAGTTGGACATCTCCATTCTTATCCTTTAAGTGTGTCTACCTGGGGCTCCCGAGCCCTTTCCTACTCCGTTTGTGAGGTGACCCTTTGGAAAGGGGGATGAGCATTCAGTGGATGCTTCATATTTTAGGATAATCACTGCCTTCCAAATTGTTATGGCTGTTCGATTTTTATCATTTGGAGAATTATCCAAATTTTTTTATATTTGCTCAGAACATGTGGCCAGGGAGTAGAATAATAGATAATTAAGAAAATGAATTCCATGTGCTACCAAAGACCTTTGGCTTATCCCCCCCGTCCTGAACATCTTCAAGCCAGAAAACCAAGACAGGATGTTAATGTTAGTGAGTGATTTTTATGCATCTGTTGGGATGATCATATAGTTTGTATTTTATACCATTAATGTACACTATTGTCTCTAAATATGAGATGGAGAGGCTAACTGCTCTGATTTTATTGTATATTTTATCACTACATACATATATTAAGTTATCATATTATTTCACATTAATGTGTACAAACATTGTATGTTAATTTAAAAAATAAAATTTTAAAAATAAAGCAGCAAGTAAACCGCTCCTCTGCATCCGGCCGACACCATGTCTGAGATCTCACTCCACACCACGGGGTGTTGCCTTAGATGTGGACGAAAATACGGAGTTAATTCAAAATCAGGTGGGAGGCTTAGCATAAGACTGTATAACTGATGAATTAAAACTTTTTTGATGTATGGGTCCTATAATGCACAGGTCACCATACAACAACATGGCTCTCAGCAATGAATGCAATGAGCATAAAATCATGGAGATGATTCTCATGTGAAAGAAACCAGATTCTAAAGGCTACTGACTATCTGAATTTATCTATTTATATCCATCTTATCAAAGGCAAACACACGGTGCTAAGGACTCCTCAGTGATAATCAAGAACTGGCAAAGGGGAAATTGAAGAGCTTGTTGAAACTCTTCTATATTTTGATTTTGGTAGTGGTTATGTAAATATATGCATTATTTAAAACACAGAACTGTACACTAAAAGCTATGAATTTTACAGTAGACAAACTATACCTCGATTTAACAATTGAAATAAATAATGAAACTCAGTAACGTTGCTTGAAAGAATAAGAACTGATTTGACTAATAGAGATAAAAAGGGAAAATAGTAGAAGTTCCTGACATCCAGAAGCTAGTATGACCCTCAAAGCCGTTCTCTTGTTAAACATAAAAATATTACTGAAAAATAACTTCACACAAGGTTAGGATGAGGCCATGTATTCAGTGAGATAATGTAAGGGCACTTCAAGGTTCTGCTGAAGAACCAGATCACAGTCACTCACAAAATATCAAATACTGGGGATGACAAATTATAATTTGAGTCTCGGGACGTCCACACTTGTTCTTGTCCTGCCCTTAGGGAAGATGGGAATGTGGAAACTCCTTGCTCCTTTCCAGTCACAGCTGGAATCCTCAAGGCTCATAACTGCTGTGGTGCCCACAGAGCAAGATAAGACCTGCGTCAGGGGAAACTTCAGTGTCCTCGTTGCCCCCATCTCGTCCTTGTCCTTCCCTCAGGATTGCTGTGTACTTCTTACCAGCCCACCGACGTCACCATCACTGCTCCCGGAGACATCCACTGCCCTTCTCTCTTGTCCTTGAGTCAGATGTGATGAATAAATACCACGGTTCTCAGAAATGCGTGGCCCTTTGTTCCTTGAGAACAACTGGTCATCCCAGGTCCTTTCCTGCACATCTGTTTAGATTCTCGCTCTTCCCTCTGTACACTGTAACTCCAGGCAGGAGATGGGGGACTTGCTGCAGGGGTCCCCAATAACTGACACTACAGAAAGTGTCTCTAACAATCAGCATTTCCCTCTGCCAGCTCAGAGAAGTGGCAGGTGCTTGTTTAGCATCGGGCATAAAGGCTCACTCTATTTGGCCTTCCTCATACATAATTCAGATTTGTGAAGAGATAATCAGTCATAAGTAACTACTTCTGACAATGCCCGCCCACAACTCCCACTCCCAGGTAATGGTCTCTCATACATTACCAATCCAAAGTCCAAGTCCTACTTAAATCTTTCTACCACTCTTTTGCAAACACACTCCTCATTTTCCCAAAAGATGTGGCGTCCCTCAGTGTAATGCAATGGCTTTAAGTGGGAAATAATAAAAGGATTCAATTTCATTGTTTTAATTAAAACCTCATCATATAAATTCTTTTAAGGGATGAAATATCTTTGTTTCCTACCAATTAGGAAAATAAATTATCTATTCAATTTTGAAATTAGGTGTTATTTTCAGATCTAAAAGTTTAAATAAGTAGGCTACATATTCAGAGCCTATAAAGTAATCTATTATAATTAGAAAAGTGTTTTCATTGGTTAATTTTATGTTCAAATAGAAAAGTTCTATGAAAAATAATTTAAAATGAATCTTTATTAGGTTTATTTTAATTTTATACATTTTATTTTAGACTTTATTATATTAAGACTGTATTTTGGAATAATGGCTTATGGTATTTCATTATTGGTCTATAATGAAAAGCTATTGTTTGGAACAAATTAGATAATATTTTAAATAAGTCTAAGATCATGGCACACTAAGTATTCAATACATAATTTTCTCACATTCTACTTTAAGCTTAAAGTAGTTAAATATATTTATTGCAACTGTTCTATGATTTCCAAGGATTGATTGAACAAAAACTATTATCACTAGCTATGAAGAATCAGGTAAAGTATTACACAGAGACCTGACCCTATGATTTAAATTGGATAAATTGTACAAAAAAACTGATTGGAACACAAGCATGATCTAAAGTTACAAACGTTCCCATGTTATCTAGAAATGTAGAAATGCCATAGACTGTTTTCCTACATCTTCACCATATTTGCAGTAATAACAAGCCTAGTGAAGATAACCCCTCCCATAATCTCACCCCAACTGCTACTTCTCCCAAGACTTCATTATCTTTGGGCATTCCATTTATAAAAAAACCTATGACTCATCTTCTATGACCAAACCTCTTGTCCTATGATTTCTGCAGTCTGCCATATACCTAATTAGAATCCATAATTATATTTATTTTACCTCTTTGCCTCTGTCTTCTACTCTCTTACCTTCCTTTTTCCCACTATATCTGATTGGAAAAAAACTTTATCTTGGTAAAATTCTGATCTTGTCATGCTTTTCTGATACCTTAAGTGAAATAAACTTGGCTAGAAAGAGCCATAGAGCCTTGCTGGTTGGCTCTACGGGAAGGTCACAGTCACAAACCTCATGTCAGCCCTTGATGCTTTGCTTGCTCATGGCACACTTTCCTGGTCCATTTGGGATCCCTTCTAGAACACTGAATTCCAACTTTCTTCTTCAAGTGTCACACATATACAGTGGCTCCTCAGTGCACAAATGTGATTTGTTCAATGATTCTGAAAAGGATGCCCACCTGTGTGCTCATGCAGTTATGTTCCTGACCTGATGCAGAGTTCTCAAACAAAAGCAAAATTTTGTCGGTCATTTGTGTCTACAAACCAAACTGCTCCCGGTAAAACCTCATGAACCAAAATACTACTGTACTTCCTCATCCTCAACCTGAACTGTTAACCTCCTTTGTATTTTAACGAGACAGGTATTCCAAAGTTATTTCCACCACCTTTCTCCAAATCTCTTTCTTTCTCTCTCTCTCCCATCTCTCTCTTTCAGATTAATGCTATCATAATAGAAAATCCCCCATGTCCTTGGTTAAGATCATTCCTTTCATTGAAGCATTTGACCCCACATTAAATAGGAAAAGACACCTTCTCCCATATTATCATTAACCTTCCTCTCCATAGAGATTTCCCAAATCTTTCTACATAAGGCAATGAGAGCAGGATGCAGGTGGTTTATGATCGTTACCACTCTTTGGAAAATGAAGACTTCAAGTTCATCTTGAAGTAAAGTTCATCTTTAAATCAATTCTGATTGTACAAAGAAATGCAAAAATTTTTAGAGTTAAAGTTAATTCAACATTCTTCACTGAATTTGGAGGCCCTAGAAAAATGAAACGGATACTCTGTCTCCATCAGACTGTTCTTGTGGAAACAATAACTGGGGGATAAAGTGTGCGTGACAGGCCCTGAGTGGAGCAGACGACCTGAGCTGTCCACAGCCAGCATAAACACAGCACAGTGGAGGAAACATTCTAGGCATCATAAAAACATACAGAATTTAATGGCAGAGGAAACTATCTCTGCAGTGGAATCTGATAGATGTAACCAGGAACATCCCTGTGGAAAGCTTTCTGTATCATATGTCAGATAAAAAAGTAGAAATATGAGTCATTTAGTAGAACTCAACCAAGAAGGGTATAGGTGCCCAGTAGCAGATAGTAGTCAATCCTGTGGTGTTTATTTACAGCTCAGCAAAGCCAGCCAAAGTTATAGATGACCAAAACCACATCACCTGGTGATGCAGTGACCTTCAGAGAGCCTCCAGGTCATAGAACATATCCTGATAACTTGGAAGGGGAGTGAGGACTTGGGCCAGCTGAGATTATACTTATTTATTGAGATGATATTTTCAAATTTTAATGTTTTCCTTGCCTTAGTTTAAGAGGTCTTTTCCCTTATCTCATTTAGGTGGTCTTTTTCCTAGCCAGTAAGAGTTTACACTGCATAACTTAAAAATAGCAGGCAGATTTTGAGGGATGTTTACATTTTATTTTTGTATTGTTTATTTTTGTTTATCAACAGGGCTGCTAAGATTAGTCAGGAAGCAAAACTGTAATCAGTGTAACCTGTATAACATGGAGTGGGGAAGGCATGGAGGAAGAGATAGACTTTATAACTCATCTCTCTTCTCTTGAGAAATTTAGAATAGGTGTTATTGAGAGCAGGTTAAAAAGCAGTGGAACAGGAATGGCTGTGACCCTGGGTGATATGAATGGATGTGTACTGTGGGAACCAACATATGAGAAACAAGCCAGTATCTTTAGCATTTCCCACATTGAGGGAGAACCACTAAATATCACGGTACAGACACTCTGCTAGCATTTTATCTAGTGTCTGTGGACTGTGTCCTTCCTGCGGGAAGTGAGCATGTAACACTTTGTGCTCCATTTTAAAGGCCTTGAACAGACATCCCTGCTTTTTGGTAGAAAGTGAATAAAGATGTCCTTGATCTTGGAGCTAAGACAGTGAGCCATTATGAGGGAAAAAAATTCATGCACTGCTATTTGAATAGGACTGGAGTAGATATTACATCTGAAATGACAAAGACAATTGAAGAAGCTGAAGAAGATCATGTTTTCCATCAGGCAGAAGAAAGGGACTTCATGAGTTCTACATGAAAAATATGAGCACATACAATGTCAGTTTGGATCCGAGGTTTTTAAGTTTGCCCATTTAAAATTTGCTACATTTTAATATAGTAGAATTACTATAATATTTTTGAGTTTACCTTCCATATTAGACTGCAATTCTCTGGAAGGAAAAAGTTATGTGTTTCTAGTTTCTCTAGCCTGAGGAGCTAATACAGTATGTCATATAAAAGAATTGTCAAATGGCAACGCCCTCAGAATTGTCTTTGTCTCTTACTACGAAACTTTCAAAGTGTGGGCACAGTCAGGAGAAACATTAGCGCAAAACACGAAAAACTCAAAGTCATTCAAAAGAAGAACCTTTGGGAAGAGCTTCTAATTATACAAGAACAAGTTCTTCCATAAAACTAGAGAAATAAATTACACTAAGAGAATTTAAAAGAAATGATGGTGATATTAGCAGGCTTAGTAAGCAGCTATCCAAGCACGACGGGCGTACTATTTAACACTTCTACCTGGAAGCTAATATTAAACAGCAATAGAAAAGAACATTTGAAAACATCCAAAGGCAAGTTCAACTTCTCTATGAAAGAAAAATGCCTTTATTTAGCACCTGGCTACACGATGCTTTTAACTGATCAGAGTTCCTGGTTACACTTTGTGTCTGAAATTTGGTTTTGGGACCTCCTTGAAAGCCTACATCTGTGGCTAATCAAATCCTTCACATAAAATGGGCCATTTCCATGAAATGTTAACACATCTTCCATATAGTTTGAATCATCTCTAGATTGTATACAGCACCAAATGTAGCACAAATTCTGTGTAGCTTAGGGAAGAAGGGCAGAAAAGAGCCTGGACATGCTCAGTGGGATTTTTGCAGATGCTTCTGTCTTTGATCATTTGAAGCCATGATGTGCAGTCACAGAATCAGAACCAACATGCACGAAAGGCCAAATCTATTTTATTTAAGGTAACTTATGTTCTTCAGCTGGAACATTGTAATTAAATGAGTGAGAGATAAATTCACACACACACACACACACACACACACACACACAATTGTATTACCTTGTGCATTCCCTAAATACCTGGGGGAAATTCAGTTATTAGTACTCAAAGGAGTGGTCAGAATTTGAGGTCTACACACCTGACTTAGTGGAGAGAAAGGAAGAGAGGATAAACCCTCTCATGAAGAAACAAAGGACTCCTTTAAAAGATAAAGACCTCTTAGGAGACCAAATGGGAGGGCACATACCTTGTTGAAATGCTAGCCTGCCTGTGGTTAAAACTTCTCACCAAGAAAACAGGATAGCTGTTCTAAAGAACAGCATTCTGATCACTGAATTAATTTTAGAGGTTTTGCTTTTCAGCAGTTAATGTTTTTCATGAGCTCAGTTACTTTCAGATTAAAATAACTCAAGTTACAGTTGAACATTTTCTGGTGGCAGATCTTGATCACCTTCAACTGAATTCTCATGTCATTTTTCTTTATTTTAAATTACTTCATTATTTTCTCGTATTATTTCCATTAGCCACTGTCTTCTCAAATATGAGTGTTGTTTTTATTTCCTGCCCCTCTCAGCTGTCCACATTACATGTGATCCCATTGGTCATTCATTCCTTTCTTTCCCAATGATTTCTATTATCATATCACACTGTGTAGCCATTAGTAAAGTTTACAAATAAGTCAAACACAGCCCTTTCCCATAAAATTTTAGCTGATGACTACATTATTACAAGTAAATATTACCAGGTCCTCAGTGGAAGTCACCAGTTATGGTATATAATGAGGAACATCCCTAAATCACACAATATTAAAGAGGCTTCACACAAACATTTATTTTCAAACATCAAATTAAGATAAATGATTTTATACATTTTAATCTTGATCCTGTAATGTTAGCAAAATATCACACACCTTTACTACCAGCAACACTGATTGATGTCCTATGAACTGCTGTGACAAGTTCCTGGGATCTATTTTCTTCCCAGGTAGTGATTGCCAGGTTACACACGGCAGCACCAGAGACTGAGAACCTTGAATTTGGTCCCTAGAATACGTCAGTGGTCAGCATCGGCGTCTCTTTTGTCCCTTTCTGATCCTCACCCCCAGCCCTTCACTCCATAATAAACAAGGCGCCGCCCAGCCAGAACCACTGCAGGGGACTGTAGCGACAACTATCTTTCCAGGCGCTGCAGTGCCTGTGAAACTTTAATGAACTCATGAAATATTTATTGCTTTCCTCTTTGACGGGTGTGAGAAATAACCACCACTACAATTTTTTTAAATGTAAAAAAAAAAAGCCAAAACAAAGCAAGAGAAATGTCCACAAACACCTCAACGTTTTTGAAGTTATTGTGCTTTTGAAACTGCGAAACTTTTTTCTCCCTGTGACTGACATCTTACATCACTAACACACGTGCGCAACCCTGTTAGAAAGCAAATGATGTGTGTATTGTCATGGGAGCTGTAAGTTTTTAACAGTAAGAAGCAGTGGTGCCACTCATTTTCTTGGTTACAAGGTTTGAAAAACCAAAAAAGATGAATGATTGTTTTTCAGACTCTTTGGAATCTTTGTTACAAATGAGTAGTTGTCAAACAAGCACAACTATTCTGTTCAGAAGTTCAAATTCAGTATTGAATACTGTTTTCTTTCCTTTTCTTCATTTTCTTCTTTATAATCTCCAGAATGCTCTGCACATCATTTTGGGGGACAGCATTTCAACACACTCCTTCAGATGTATTTATTAAGCAAATTTGCCACTTTTAGCATAAAAATTTTTATATATCTCTCTTTTATTTAATCATTCCTTAATTTCCTCAAATTCATTCACAATTTTTTTCTGTGTAAATATCACATCTCTTATCCCAGAAAAAAAGCTTCTTAAAAATAATCTATTCAAAACAAGAGATAGTATAGAAGATATGTATATTTAAAAGATCACATTCTGTCAGATAATTACAAAATATTTTTATTTAGGTTTTGGATATTCTTAATGTAGAATCTGATCAGTGTGCCATGTTTGATGGGAAAAATACTGTACAGTACAAATGCACTACATGTGCCTGAAAGCCCTGGAAGGCCGAGGGGGCTCATCTGCCTGCAGGGTGAACACAGCTCACCAAACCTACCTACTTTTCCATTTGATTAATAAATGTCAGGCAGGTGTCATTATAAGAGAAATACTACAGTAAGATCTGATTCTAATATAACCCTGGAGATAGTGGAGATAGTTCCAAGAGCAGGGTGTTAGTTACCGTCTTTGGGCATTGAGGCCTGGATACCACAAACAGTATTTTACTGGAGCACAAGCAGCAAATCTGTAAAGCATGCATATATTTGCTATGTTCTGAAGTGTAGTTACAATAAGAATATGATTTTACACTCTATTGATCTTTTTGTGTTGGCTTTTATGATCACAGAAACACATTTGAAGTTCTTGAACCATATCACTCCAAAATGAGATTTACATACTAAAAAAGATAAAGCTAATTATACTATTAATCCATCATTTTTAATCTTTGTAATCAATCTGTCAATACAAATTAATTGTAGCACCACAAGACACTGTAAAACCCATCATTATACTTAGGAGCAAGAAGAATCGTCACTTGCTTGTGTCATGGGCTTTAAAATCTCAGTTCTAAGTGTTTTTAAATATTCACTGTGCCTCATAAACAAGAGCAACTGAGCCATAGTTGATCAGTGTGCCATGTTTGATGGGAAAAATACTATACAGCACAAATATACTAGAGTCAACAGGAAATTTCAATTAGTTATGAATATGTTGGTATATGACTCAAGAGACCTTCATGTCTAGTACAGATGATTGTATGTTTTCTCCTAAGTGCCCCAACACTCAAAATATCTATTTAAAATATAGAAATACTAATATAGTACAATAACTAGATATATTTTATATTAGAAGTCATTTTACCCACTGAATTATTCTGACTGTCAAAAGAGGAAACAATTATACAATTTATGAGAATTCTTTAATTAGTACTACAGTCTAGCTAAAATCTAGGCATATATATATATACATATATATATATATACACATAGGCATATGTACATATGTAGGTATATATACATATATACATAGGCATACATATATATACACACATAGACATATATACATATATATACATATACACACACATATACATAGGCATGTATACATACGTACATATATACACATAGGCACATATACATTTATATGTGCATAGAAATATATATACATAGGCATATATACATATATACACACATATATATACACATATAGGCATATTTATATATCAATACATATAGTTCTCACAGTAAGGAAGAATTTTGGTATACCTTCATAAACCTTCAACATTGTTTAATAGTAAGAGTGTAAAATGTGGCCATATTTTCTTATTTCCAAAAGAGCATTTTAAATAACCCCAAGTCCATGTTACACACATGTCCTAATTCTACCTGTCCTGCTTGGTGTCCTCCTTTGTTACAGGCCCTGTAGGATCATTGCTTTCCTGTGTGATGAAAATGTTTATCTGCTGTTCTTTCTGGGTTATCATATCAGGCCCATACAGCAAACACAGCTGTAGTTTTTCCCCCAGGGAGTGTTCAGTAAAAGCATGAAAATTTTGTCATGTAGCATTTCCTTCAGAATGACCAAACTACAAATTGGCTTTATCATACATATTTTCCTCAATAGGTGACTGTACCTACATTTGTCATCTGTCTAACAATATTCTTGTACATTGACATGATTGTTAGTCTGCAACTTTGAAAAACACAGACATGAACATTGAGTATGTTATTGGTATTCCATCAGTTTCAAAAATAGCCCTAATGGTACCTACATCCTCTCAATGTTATATTAAAACTATCTACAGAGCCAGTCATGGTGGAAGAACCTTGTAATACCAGCATTTGGGAAGCTGAGGCAGAAGGATCACTCTGAGTTTGAGGCTACCCTGTTCAAGGCCAGCCTGTAGTACACAGTGAGACCCTGTCTCAAAAATTTTTTTTAAAATAGAAGGAAACTAAGACTATAAATAGCTAAAATACAGACAGATTTTGTGGCACACATCTGTTATCCCAGCATTCAGGAGAATGAGGTTGGGGGGTCACTTTGAGTCCAAAACTAGCACATACTACATACTGAGTCTAAAGCCAACCAGAAACACAGAGCAAGACCCTGCCTGAGAAAAAGAGCTAAAATATAATCAAAAGTTGTTTGAATTTTCATATTTTTATTTAAAGGTTTTTTAAAACTATATTGTAAAATACACTGAGAACACAGAGCCATTCTGTCTTGGTAGTGGTGCTTCCCAGGAAGGAAGCATTTTGTCAGAAGATTAATCTAGGAAACATATTGCTTACAAGTAAACACAGGAAGAAAAATTTCATGACTTGTACAATTTTCTTGTTTATTTTTCCTTCCTGTTAGTGTGTATGCATTTTTTAACATGATAAAAATCTCCAGAGTGAAAATATAAAAGTAACATAAAATTGGCATAAGCATTAATATCATAATATAACTTATAAATGACTAAAGTAGTGTAGAAAAATAAATTTATAATTTTGATCCTCACCAGTGCACTAATTTCGAGGTCAAATGCACAAAGTGAAATATATCCAATCATATAAGGCTGCTGTCTAGGAAAACTAAGGTTTGGTGGACACCGGAAATCAGAGGGAGAAAAAAATGTTCTTCAGTCAGCAATATTCAGACTGTGGGAAATTCTCCTAAACATGGCTCAGATTTATTAACAAAAAGTAATTAAAGCCAGAAGTGGTATCCCGCACTTGTAACCCCAGCACTCTAGCTGACTAAGGGAAGAGGTTCGCAGACTCAATCCCAGCCAGGACAACTGAGAAACTGAGCAGGACCCTGTCTCAAAATTTTAAGAAAAGGAGTTTGAGGCTTGGTATGTAGCTCAGTGTAAAGACCCTGGCGTCTCTACCCACTAAAAAAAAAAAAATTATTATAGACATGTGGAAATTAAAGAGATGCTATAAATAACAACAAAATACAACATAACATGCATGCCTATTTAGATCCCAGACAGCCTTTCAAAACACATTTATAAGCAAGTTAGAAACCTGCACACTGATGGGATATAAGGGATCATTCACAATTTATTTTTCTGCATAAAAAGATATTGTAGTTGTGCAAACATAATAATTACTTTCTTTTGGAAAAAGTACTAAAACATTTACCAAAATAATGATATTTCTGGAGTTTACATAAATATAATACAAGAGTAGCAAAGATAAGTGGAAGAAATAGACTATGAGTAATAAGACACAGAGTTTTTATTATATTATACACAGATGAGTAACATACATATTTAAATATGCCATGATAAAATCTGTACTGGGAGATGCTTGGTAATAATCAAATTTTTATGTATCTGCTTAGCTACTTACATGCCTATATCAAAGTCAAAACCTTTCAATTATATGTTAAATATGCATTCATATATACATGTATACAAACATATATACTCTACATGTACCTGTACATATACTCACATGTAGATATGAAATGTATTCTACCTATAAAATAGTAGTTATTTATTCCTCTAGAGATGTACTTTATTCTCTACTGAACACCTTTTTCCAAGAACAACTGATAAGTGGACCACACATAATGGATAAGATGGTAGAGTGAAGAACTTCCACTCCACATCAGGTAGTGTGCCAGACATTTTCTAAAACTTCACAAATAAGGACATTGATATTATCCTATATGCCAATTTCCATGGAGTTATGGAGTGTCTAAGCCTGAGATCAGTGTTTTTATTCTAACAAAGTTACTTGCACAAAAGCTCCAGTTGTCTTAATAGTGTCCCATGACCATGACTTTTACTTTTTAAATATTTTACCATCTATGTATCTCCTCAGATCACAAGTCTTTGGCTTTTTAAAGGGAGAAATAGTTAAGAAAGGAGTAATTGGCTCCTGTGAATCATACAGGTAATGTGCTCCCTAACCTGGACATTTTTTAAAAAATGAAATACTCAGATTCTCAGAATCTTCTTTAGAAGCGAATTGTAAAATACTGATTTCATTGCAGATACATTTTGATCTCTACTGTGTACATTTAAAATTTCTTGGACCATAATGAACCATAATCTTAAGATTCAATTAAATATTCTATAAAAACATATAGATTAGACATAATCAAAAAGAAGAACCTGAAAGACAATCAAAAATTGATATCTTGGGTTTGTGGGGGTTACTGGGGAGAAATGTACTCTGAAATACTTAGGTATCCCAGGAGTTATCTTTCTTAAGTCAGAAACAGAAAGAGGCATGATTCAAAATAAATCATCCCTCAACCTGAAATAACAGATTGTCAAAATTGTCCACAAGTAACATATTAGAATTTTGAATAAGAACTACGTAAATCGTTCCCTGTCTCCTTATAAATTCTGAGTAGACCATTACTATGAAACAGACAGCTGTAAGGACTAGAATGAATGAGTCAACCTGACTTTAGCCGGCACAAGTGCTAGGTACAAATAAAAAGTAATATTAAAATAGATCAGGAAAATAATTTTCAAGTAGAAAGAGAAAATTGTAAGTGATTTACTGAACAAAGAAAAATATGTTGATAATTTCACTGCAGTTGTCAAAAGAAAATGTGGATGCTTCAAAAAACAAAGAGAGAGTAGGAAGAAAGAGATTTTCTGGCTCCCAGAAGATTTTCATACCACCCAGTAAAGATTATCTGAAGGCAAAGATCGCCAGAGGCTGGAAGTTAGCATTTCTCAGCATTTCTGCCTTGTCCCTACCAATAAATCCAAACATGGGCACTTAGTTAATAAACTTAACATTCTTGCACAAAGGTGGCAAAAGATATGAAAAACAAACAAAACAGAACACAAGACAAGCAAAACACAAAACAAAATAACACTACCGAGAATGAAGAATACAGTTCTAGAAACATAAAAAATATCACCAAACATGAAATACTGACCTTAAAGTTATATGGGAAATTTATAAAATGAAAACAGAGTGGCATAAACTGTACAAAAATATGCAAAAGTTTTGAAATTATCAAGATAAAAATTCAGTGTAAAAATGGAAAATAGAGTTCAAAATTTCCTTAAGAAATTGGAAGAAAACAATGCAGGTGGGAAAACAAATTAAAATCCCACTCTCAAGTTTAAAATTGGTTTCAGCAGTGGAAATTTAGTTCTGAATCATCTCTATGTAGCTGATAACCAAAGCAATGGCTAGAGATGAAGTTGGTTAGAGGCACAACGATCTGAGAAAAGAGTCCCACCAGTCTCCCAGAACTTCAAAGTCCATTGGCCTAGACAATAAAATGAACCTGAAAAGCACACAGAAAAGGTACAGTGGAGAGAAAAGACACTATCTAGAGATACCTCCCAACCCAAAGAAAAAGTATTCAGCAGTAGAAAATGTTAGCTAACCTCCGTGACTCACCTTTGTGATCCCAGCCATTCAGAAGGCTGAGGCAGGAAGTTGTCAAGTTTGAGGCCAGCCTGAGCAGAATGTGAGAACCTGTCTCAAAATATTTGTGAAATTACAAAGGGGCCGAGGTGCTGCTAAGTGGTTAATGCCTGTCTGGCATGTCCAAGGTCCTAGATTCAACCCCTAGCACTAAAAAAAATCAAACAAATAAAATGTTGAGGAGAAATAAAAGGAAAGAAAGAACAGAACATAATTTAGTGTGGCAGTGTTTGCTGACAAGAGCCAAAGCTGTTTTGGTGACGCGTTGAAAGTAAATGTCAGGTTTTAGGGTATAGACAGTAAGTAGAAATGTGTAGAAGATGCAATAGGAGGAGAAAGCCAGAACATGCTGATTTAATTGTTTTAAATCGATGTTTGGTCAATCCCATAACCTAGACCATTCTTAAAGGAAACTCAGGAAGTATGTTCAATATAATCAAGAATATTGCAGCATAAATGATTTTTTGGGGATTATAATTTTAGGTATGTGAAGATTAGAGTCTTTGTTCTAAACTTATTCTGGGTCTATTTCACGATTGTGCAGGGACTCAGCGTAGCTCTTCTTGCTCTGTGAACAGCAGGGTGCCTCCAGCTCCAACTACCTATCATGACTTGCACTGAATACACAGTGCGAACACGATGGAGCCACTAGCAGGGCCCCTTAACTACACCTTCTCTGTCTGCCCCTTTCTGCCCCACTGAACAAGACTGTGCATTCTACAAACGTAATGGCAGTGCAGTGTTCAAATGAGACAGGGTCACCTTTCTCCAATGCAGAAGAAGAAAGCAATGGGGATGACTTTCCGTATCTTTCCACTAGGTCTTCTTCGTGCCAACTCAGAATAAAACATAGACAAGAGGTAGCTTCTTTTAGAGACTGTTGCTTCTCTAACAGTGAAACATTTTGCTACTCACATTCTTATTGGTTAAGGAATCAGGATTATACTAGATGGTTATTTGTGACCTCCTGATTGGCACATCTCAACAAATTCAAAAGAGAGTAGTTTCACCCAATGGCAGGTCTCAAAAGTCAAACACATACTCTGTTTTGAACTGCACGGTTTAGCTGCCAGTGTTACCACATGGCATTAGATTTCACCTGTCATCCTTGCATTCCCCCCAAATGTCTACCACTTTTGCTTGAACTATGTCTGGCTAAGACAGGAAACAGAGACAGGTATCATATGTTTGTCTAAGGAAATACAATGGTCCTTTTTATAGATTATAGTACAGTTTAGAAAACACATATAAAATAACTTTAAATTTCTTAAATTGACAATAGGGTTCTGTAAACTCATTACAAAGTGAACACAGGAAACTAAAGCCCCGCTATTGTTTAAATTGGAGTAAACAGGTTAGCATCAAATTCAGCTCAAGACAATGCCAGTTCATTCTAAAACCTTGAACTTCTGCAGAATATAACAAGTGCCCTAAAGTGACAATAGCTTTCACCCAGTAAGCCTGCTGCCAAGAATCCATACCCTAGAAATATTTTTAAAACTATGCAAGAATACACATTCTAAAATGATGATTTAAGACATACTTATCTTCTGTAAAAATGTGAATAACCATATGGGGATAAGAAAGAGATGGCGCTGTTTGAAATGTGCCATTCCACCAGCATTACATGTTGTATCTGTACGTTCATTTCACAGTATAGAAAAAGCTCAGACACATTGTTAAATGAAAATGCAGAATTTTATTTGCATGTAAACTCAACCACATC
Organism: Dinomys branickii; assembly: GCA_004027595.1. NCBI lineage: Eukaryota > Metazoa > Chordata > Mammalia > Rodentia > Dinomyidae > Dinomys > Dinomys branickii. The sequence continues at coordinate 537 of PVLD010003380.1, read as the reverse complement.
TCACATATCTTTCTGTGTCAAGAAATTATAGGCCATATGCATGTTAAATACCTAATACATCTGAAAGTTTTAGTTATAATGTTATATAGGACATGCTTAAAGGTTATAAGTCTAGGTGCTCAAGCTGAGACAGAAATCTTAAACTTTGGATTTATGATATTTTTTGTTTATGACTTTCATTTAGAAGTAAACAGAAAGACTGCAAGAACTGCCTGGAATTTTATTTAGGGAAAGATAAATGAAATGCTCAAGAGAGGTACATTTAACAGGAAATACTAAAACATAAAGAAGCTGTTTTATAATTTCGTTTTTTTTTATTTTTTTATTTATTTTTTTTATTTTAGAAACATAAAAGTACAAAAACATATTGACAAACAGACACCCATTATCATAGAAAATAGTACAATCACAACTAATCTATAGACAAGGTGATATGGTCTCAACAGTAGTTGTTGTTTTATCCATTGATATCTTCGAATTGTAGATGTATGGACCCATATACAGACATGCAAATTTACTCAGACAGTTGATCCTCTC